>CM043700.1:17037500-17140000 GCA_023935145.1 Bretschneidera sinensis | reverse complement strand
GGTTACTCTCCCTTTGCGTGTACTGCTTCGTCTTCGTGTAGTTAGCAGAGACAACCATGTGTTGCGTTGCAGCTTCCAGGCACCTCAAATACGCCTCATATCCAACCAAAATATCGTGCAGCTCCTTAAAGGCCAGTTATGACTCCCTAGCTCGAATTGGTGCTGCAATCTCCCGAAAGACTTGAGTTTTGCTTTCTTGGTTGTAGCATATGGAATTCTAGTTGATACTGCCAAAATATACCTTTCCAATAAGAAGACGACACGTGGATCATCTTGACCCCAGGCCACAAGAAGACACGCGGAAGACCCAGGCTCGGACAGTTGGGCCTCCAGGTCATGACCGCCCTTCAGGGCATCATTGCCCCCCAGCTGGGCCTCCACGTCACCACCGCCCTCCAGGCCATCATTACCCAACCAAGTTGGGACGTCAGGTCGTCAAACCGCCTTAACGCATAAACGACTCCAGATCAAGCCAGCAAGGCAAAGCCCTAACGGACGGCCCCCAGCCATCTAGCTGGGCCTCCTAGGCATCATTACCCAACCCAGTTGGGGCAACACATCACTGCCGCCCTAGGCCAAATGCCGCCTCCGAATCCCTATAAAAAAGGTCAGGTATGCACTCCAAAGGCCCAACTTTTTGCTCAACTGAAAAATAGAGCACTCGTCCCCTACATATTTTTGCTCTGACTCTAACTAAAGCTTCGGAGCATCTTCGGAGGCACCCCCTCCGGCGACCCCCTAGCTCACCTTCCTCTCCCTGTGCAAATACGTTTGAGTCCTAGCCTCCAACTCAGCAAAACACATTTTTGGCATCAACACTAGTTTACTCTGTTATTTGGTTGTGATCAATTAGAAAATGATATTTGTACACTTTAGTATTCATTTGTTGATATATAATTTAAAAAAAAATGATAAAAAGTACAAATATAGTTTACAACATTGGCTAGACAAAAATATTATTTTGTCATAATAATTATTTTTAGGTTTTTTGCCTCATCTAATTAGGATTATCCATATAAGAAATTATTTTATAGATAATAAAAATTTACTTTATATAAACAAACATTCCACAAACAATAAATTATAATGTAATTGAATTCATTTGCAAAAAACTAAAAACTACTCAAAATGAACAAAATTTTTTCATAAAATTATTTCTGTGTAACTAAATTCATTAATTTAAAAATATCAATAATTATGAAATACAAATATTTACTTTTTTATTCAATTTTTAATGAATTAATAAATTCATCAATATATTAGAATTTGTATAAACTCCAATAACATAAATGGTTCCTAATATATGAAGTTTGGAGACTATAAACAAATATATATATATATATATATATATATATATATATATATATATATATATTAAAAATGTTACTAATAAACAAGTTTTTCACAAAAAAATAAATTATTGTTATGTGATTAGATACACTAAATTAGAAGGAAAAAAAATACTTTTAATCTCTTATACATTTATCATATTTCTATCATAATAATAAATTCATCAGAACATTAAAACAATATTAATAGTTCAATGTTATAAATTATGATGATTGCATTTATTTTGTTCTAATCAAAATTAAAAAAATATATATTATTTTTAATTACATTTTAAAAATAATAATAATTCATCATGCATAATATTTATCACATAGCTAGTGGGTTCATCTAATACGGTTTAGAGAATTATACAGGATCATAAATTAAGTGAAAACAATCCACTTGAAGGGCCCAAATTTTGCAACATAGATTCCCGGCTATACGAGCCCAGGCCCATTGAAAGCAAGAAGAAAAAGTTTACTGATTTTAGGGCCAGCAAATCAGCAATCATTATAGGATATTTCCATTTTGATTCTTTCTGTAGATAAAATGCCCAAAATGGCGTCGTTTAACATGAAATGCTAAACAACTATGCCATTTCTATTAAGAACCACTGCACTGCATTGCCAACATAATTGTTTTGAAAGATTATGCAATTTTTTCTTGTCAAATTTTCATTTAACAGAAGTTGGAATAAATTAATTTCATTAGATTTGCTAATGACTCCAATAGAAACATAATGAAAACCCAGATTTTTCATCTAATCAAAATTTTCATTAATCCATAATTTTCCAACTTTCTACCTTTGCATGCAAATCTTTGGCATATATATATATATATATATATATATATATATATATATATATATATATATATATATATATATATCTGGATCTTTGCAGAGCCTTTCCTAAAACTTTAACACAAAATGAAATATTAGATCTTTATTAATTACTTAGACAGCTTAAACTTTAGCAGTTGATCATCATCAGTTTTAAAGTTGGCCTGAAATGAACTTTGAATTTCTTCAACCAGTTGCCATATTTTTAGAACATGATGGTGACCCACTTCTTAATTAACTTCAAAATTGGACAAGAAATCTGCAAATGAACCAATCAATACTTCTATTTTAAACTGTATACTACTGATCATCAATGAAACTTTTACCACAATTGGAGACTGTCTGTTATAAAAATCAATTAAAAAGCCTTCATATTAATGGTGTGAGGATCTCCCTTCATCATGAGATAAGATAATAGCTGGTCTGCTTACCCATGCTTGCAATGCCAAAGAATTAAACCGGGGAGAAGATCATTTTTAGTAATTTGGAGAATTTTTTTCCAACTACATCATTAAATGAATATCACGTAATTTACAAGGTTAACGTGACATTTATCTATTGATTAACTTGAAATTTTTCTCTCAAGTTATTAAAGAGGAGACTAATCCTTTAATATCAATCCTAATGAAAGATGTGCTTTCAAGAGGTAATAAAGTTTGAATTTTAAAGTGAATTCTTTTAGCTTAATTTGGTTTTAAGAAGTAGATTGGGTAACCTTGTAAAAATTTATTGAGTGGATCTTTAAAGATGCATTTCATTAAGGGTGCCAGCCTGTAGATTGGTTTTCCTCATTTATCACTTCAATTCACTGATGCTGATTTCCCTTTTAAGTGGGGTTTCCATTAATTCATTCACTGCTAGAGGTGTTGGGTAGTTCAAGGTGCTGTTTGTCTCAAGCTTTTTTCTTTTTCCTTACTTTAAACAACCATGGAAAGAAAATTAAACCAGAGCCTTGCATCATTTTAAGGAGAAATTTTTGGGTAGAATGGACCACGTCATCTTTAATTAGATCCGTCTAATGACAAGATGACACCTTAACCACACTGACGGTAACTCTTTTTCTTTTTTTTCTTCTTTCCCATTCCTATTAATCTTGTTATAAGTTAACCTTAGATTAGTTAACTAGGTTAATGAAATCTTATGGTCCAAATGAGGTGAAATATGTAATAAATTAATATCTGGTACGATGTCAGGACAAATTTCTTGAATTAAATCAAACACAAATTGGCACATGTTTCAAGAACAATTAAATAAAACATGCATGGTATAAAAAATACAAATGCACTTTTTTATAATTACAAGTGAAGCTTCTTTCAATCCTGAATTCTTGACATAGTGACAAACAATAATTTCTTGTAATTTGTGAGTGGATAGAGTTAAAGATGATGATTTACATAAGTTCCACTTCTACCAAAAAAATTTCTTCTCTTAAAGACATTATATAGCAAGGGTCCGTTTGATTTACGAATATGATTACAATGAGATATGATCAAGATTAACATGTGATATGATAAAAGGGAATTAAAATGGCAATACCTTAATACTATGTTTGGTTCATGAGATTGTTGGAATGTGACTAAACTGAGATAAAAAGTCTAAATAACAAAATACCCTAACACTATTTATCATCATTAACAATCACTAATTTTTCCACAAACGCTAAAATTTAATTATTATAATATTAAAATATTTTTATAAATTAATATTTTTATTATCATAATTATAATATATATTGTTATAATTAATATTAGTATTATAATATTAATTATTATTAATATTATATTATAAATGTAATTATATTATTATAATTATAATAGTTACTATCATTATCATTATTATAATAATAATAATTATATTATCATCATTAAAATTTATTACGTTTATTATCATAATAATAATTACTTCAACATTATTTTTTATTATAATTCCTATTAATATAGTAATAAATAATATTTATTATTAAATTATTATTTTTATCATCATAATTATAATTATTATTATTCTAATTAACATAATAATATTTTTATAATTATAATTATTATTATTCAAAGGTAAAAATGGTTAAAAGAAAAATTTTAGTCCCACATGCATGCGATAGTTTCTATCTAATGAAAGTGGGTAGGATAAAAAACATGAGATTATGATTAATTTTATCCATCTTAATCCCATATTAATAGCTCATCTGTCAAATCAAACGAGAGATAATTATTCATGTGGGATTAAATTAATTCAATCTCACCTTAATCCTACCAACTAAACAACCACTAAATGTTGTAGTTAAATTACCTTCTAGCATGTATCTTCTTACATAATTACAGTCCCCTTAAAATCAAGGAAAACCCAATTATATAACCAAAAAAAAAAAAACGTTTCTTGAATCAAGGTTCATGACTGGCCGTATGGTTTTACATACAGCATGGTTCTAAAACACTGATCTTGACAAACTTGTAAATGTCATTTTCATCGGTGGGTCCCATAACCAACTGCTTTGAATTTCCATATTCAATGACGTGGGCAAACAGGAATTAGAAAAGAACAAAAAAAGTGCTTATGTATATAAATGGCAAAGATTTTCACAGATTTTGAGACACAATGCATTATTATATGCATGGGAGATGAGCCATGTGTTACAGTTATATAATTCATAAACAAAGGTAACTTGTAGCGTAACATATATGGTAAGTAGACATCTTGGGGACGTTTTTCTTTTCCTCTCTGTTTTCGCATTACAGAGAAAGAAATGAGAAGATTTTGATTGATGATGGCTTGGATTTTCGGGCTCTTATATGATTTTTTTCGTTTTCTTTCTCGGACAAACAAAATGTTCTGAGAAAATCCCGGAGACCCATGTAGATTCTCTCTCAGTGAGATCTTTTAAGAGCTGAAAACATGGGTGGTCTTTCCTAAACTCCACCACTTCATTACGTATAGGTAGCATCTTTCTACTCCACATCCTTTGAGATTTCATTTCCTTGTATCCCGGTTTTTTGTTACTTGTTTTAGATTTGTTATCTTGAAAAATGGGGATTCTTGTTACTTTCTGATTTCTTCGCTTTTCTCTACTGGTTTTTTGCCTCATTTCTTGTTATTTAAATTTCGATTCATTTCATAGGGCTTTAATGCCTAGTAGCACGGCAAGCTAACACCAACCAAAAAAAAAAAAGCAGCAAAGAAGAACAAAATGTGTAGCCACAGTTGTAGCACTGGCGCTGGTTGTGATAGTGATTATTCAAGTGTTAGTTTAAAGAAACCTAAGAGTCAGAGAGTGCCCAAAAGAGGGCCTGGAGTAGCAGAATTAGAGAAGATCTTGAGAGAACAAGAGAAGAAAGATGATGTTGATAGAGTCAAGATTGAAGGGTTTTCTTCATCCTTAGTTTCCCCATTTCCCAATTCTTATAATCCTCAACATTCTAATTTCCTTTCTTCCTCGAATTCTTTATCAGGAAATGTACCATTTGTCACAGATCGTAATCGTTTTAGTCCTCCTCCCTCTCCCCCTCCTCCTCTACCAATGAGTACTAGCCTTTATAGCAACTGTGTTAGGCCAACAAATGGTAATGGTAATGGTAGTAGCAATTTACTATTTGAAGGTGGAAAAATGGGTGGTAATGTTGTCCAAATTGGAGGGTCAGCCATGGTTTCTTCTGAAAAGGCCTTACAGTCTACAAAGTTTGCTTCCTGTGAGACGAGTACTAACGATGGAGAAGGTTCTAAAATGGCTTCTGGATTTCCATTTTCTTCGCTTTTCTCCAACGGATCCAATCAAAATGAAACCTTTTCTTCGCCTCCTCTGTTGCAATCTCCTCTTTTGCAATGGAAGCCTTGTCAATACCAATCTCAAATGGTAAAAACATTGAAAAAAAGATGTTTCTAGTCTTTGTTTTTCTTTCTTACTTATGTGATGTTATGTATTTTGTTTTGAAGATTGATCTAATTGTGTGCAACTTTGCAGATAAATCTGTTTCCACACTCTGCATTGCCATCTCTGTCAACTCCATCATCTGCAGGATTGTTTCATCATGTAGAGCCCCCTTCAAACCAAAGATCTTATCGCGACTACACTTCTGTATGGCCAGACGAAGAAAAGGTCTGTCCATTGTATCCGTTGTTTATACATTAAATTCATTGTTTGTCTCTAAATTAGATTTGTTTTTAATGCATTGAATAATTTGTTCTTGTATTGATCTGGGTTAATTAATGTTTTAAGCCCTCATTTTTCACTGTTTTAAACGTGGGTTTTGTTTTTTAGGCTCTGTTTGTGTGCTAGCCATGTGGATCTACACAGGACTGAAATTTGCATACATTGAGCCTAACAAATAAAGTTACCTGTTCCTATTTGGATTGAATTTATTTCATGGGATGAAAGCTAATTTTATCTCATTTTCTTTTGACAAATATGGTTTTTCTGGATAGATAACTGGCGCAAAACGGCCACGACTTTTCCTAATGGAGAGCACTCCTGCTCCTCCATTTCAGTGCCAGGGTTCCCTATTTCCCTCTCACATTGAAAAACTAGATCCTTCATCTTCAGGTGTTAATAGCAGCAAATCTAATATTGGACTGACCAAAATGATCACTAGGTTAGCATAATTTAATGTTCAATAGTTCATTTGGTCTCTAATTTGTGTTTGGTAGCTGTTGTTGGCTCACATTACTTATGCTATGCCTTTCTCAGTGAGGGAATTCCAGGTAGCTCTTTGGATTTGAACTCAAAAAGGCGCAGTATAGATTATGGAACACATAGTGGAAATTCTGTCACATTTGCCTCTTCAAAACCTCCACCTAGTGGCGATTCTATCTCGTTCGATTCTACAACAATTCCTTCAACATCAACACAAAATTTTCAACAAGGATTCTCCAAATTTAGTTCATTCCCTTTCGAAGTAATTGTTTTTACCGTGAATGAATTCATTTTATTTTCCCGACTGAAATTGCTGCTTGTTTGTACATAACATTCATTGTTTTCTTCTCTTTTTTTTTGTTTGATTTAAGTATGAACCGAAGGAAAGCATTGGAGATTCACACCAAAAGTCAGGCTCAAGTGCATCATCAGTTCATAAGAAACCCTTCTATAGCTTCTTACCATCAGAAGGGAAGATGCATGGGGAAGAAACAACCCTCAGCTTAAGCAATGAGAGAGGTGGAGGAAGAGGAGATGTCATTGACCTCAACCTAAAGCTCTGAGAGCTCACCAAAGACCGCAATTTCCACAAACAGCTAACTTAGTTCCTATTGTTTCGAAGAGATATGATGTTCAAAAACAGTTGACACGATTTAGAGATAAAATATGAACAGCAATGTGAGCATTTGACTGACAATATATATTGGATGGTGAAGTGTGAAAGAGAGAAGTATTTCTATGTTTGTTTGCAGCCACGTTTGTTAACTCTTCTTAGTGGTTTCCAAGAATTACATGTTTGTAAATTAATTCTAATTAATTCTTCTGTTTACTTAGAATCCAATCTAAAATACGATCACCTTTTGCGTTAATCTACATGACAAAACCTACAACAGACAGAGAAATGGCTTTGTTCATGTCATCCTCAATTTTGTCTGCTGTCTCATTCCTTTTGCCATCTGTGCATTTGTTTTGCTGAATTTCTCATTTAACAAAGAATTACAAAATATCAAACTTGGATGTTGTTCATTACCACTCGTCCATACATCTGCACCCATAAAAAATTCAAACTCTTAGATAATCTTTTTAAAACTGAATTTGTGATAAACAGTGAGAGTTCGAACAGAGTTTTACTTAAGACCTCAATAAAATTTGTAACCATTTTGCAGATTGAACAAGAAAATGCAATAAAAGTTGGAATTTGTGTTTGCATAAGATTTAGAGAGAGAGACAAACCTCCGAAAATGTCAAAGAAGACGCTCTTTCAGTCTTTTGACTAGCAGCAAAATGTGCTGATAGTGCCATTCTAATATTTATAGCCAAAGAGATCACAACAAAGGAGATGAAAAAAGAAGGAATGCCGATAGCTTGCTATAAGTTATTAACATTTGCCGTAAGAGGGCTTCCAAGAAAAATCACAATAGCAGCTCCAAAGATGACTTTAAGTGAAGCTTTCATGATATCCCATATTGTTAATAACTTGGAGCCCTTGTTCTCTTTCTCCTTCTTCATTAAAACTCCAGCCTTTTTCCATGACATCTACAAAGAAAGATCACAATAGAAACCAGGTTACCAAGGAGAATGAGAAGAAATTAATGATACTCAATATCAATTTCTCCTTCTTTCTACCCCTCGATCCAATGATCAATAACCTAATTTATTGTTAAATATCTGGTGGGGATTGATTACTGTAAATGAGGGTTATTTATCAAAATAAGTGTGAGAGAGAATGGCTTTAAGGCGTGACCATGTCACTTTCTTTAAGGTTTAATTCGCCCTTGCTCACAGTGCAAGAGGTTACCGACGAATTTCCTCCAAGATACAATGAAGCTCTGATGTTATTCTGTACTTTGCACTTGTGAAGAATAACCCACAACAACTTCTAAGAGTTTATAGATGTATAACACTTATGTCTGACAATTTGCAAGATTTCTGGATATAAGTAAATCAGTATTTTGAAAGGAGGAGAAGAAGAGAGAAATTATAGAAAATTGAATGTAATCTGTATTATATCTATTATGACAGTTAAACACACTTATATAATATTGAAATGAGTGTGTCTTTCCATTAAAGACACATTATTTCAATTTAAAACTGAATACCAAGTGTTCCTTCACAAAGGGCACTTTTTTTCACATTCAACTAATATAAGATGTTCTGAAAATTCGAAAATTTCTAACATCCAGTCGACTAGACAAAGTTTTCAGTCTGACTTAAAAAATTACAGAGAGTTCAAAGAATTTTCTTTCGTCCATTCAATCGACTAAATACTTCATACATTCGACTGTATGAAACTTACTATCTACTGTATTAACTCTCAAAAACCATCAACATTTATGAAAATCCAATTT
The DNA here is from genome assembly GCA_023935145.1 of Bretschneidera sinensis. NCBI lineage: Eukaryota > Viridiplantae > Streptophyta > Magnoliopsida > Brassicales > Akaniaceae > Bretschneidera > Bretschneidera sinensis. The sequence goes on along the minus strand of CM043700.1, from coordinate 17,130,861 downwards.
ATTGGTACATTTTCATCATATATATTATGACTCTAGATTAACAAAAAATTGATCTGAACATAATAAGGGTTGCTTGCCTGTTTTACTTTGCTTAATGATGGCCTTGAGCTGGGGTTCCCTTTTTTGACTGATTGTTTAGCTTCGTCAATCAATTTCTCACTTCCCTTGATGAACTCGTTAACAGTAATTTTCCCATTCTTGTCAGGATCAAAGACCTTCTTCAATTTTTCCATTGCGGCACCATCAGCTTGCAGGTTTTCAGACTTCATATCCAATAACAACGCTCGTAATTCGGATTTTGTTAAATGTTTATCCCCATTTTTATCAAAGATATGAAACACACTGCATTTAAAGTTGCAAAAAATGGTATCAGGAAAAAAAAAAACAGAGAAAGCTAATTAAAGGAGATGGGCACAAAAAATTTAATGGGAGTTCATAAAATTAAGCTGACCTTTCAATAACAGGAATATTAGGTTCTCCATGATCGGTAACAAGCTTATCCTTTGCACACTTTTGAACATTTTTCACGAAGGCGGCAACCAGATGCTCGTAGTTTGCATACTCTAAACTTCTCTCCTGGACTGATGGGTCAAGAAACTGCACTTACTCATAAAATTACAGTGTTAAGTAATGAATAAAGTACTGAAAAAATTGCATAGTTGAATTTAAACCAAAATTTCCCTGATTTTATTATTGACCCAGAATTTAAATTCTGCTGATAATCACTCTCAATTGAATCTCACTAAAAGCATATGATACAAACTTAGATTAATGAAGTACTAAAATAGTAAAATCAACCAAACTTTTGCTTGTTTGAGAGTACCTGATAGACAAAGTATGAGATTAGTGTTAAAATGGAGATTAACAATGTGATCAAGTGTACTATTCGGCACAAAGATGATGACTCACATACTTCCACTATGAAAACTGGGATCAAGGACAGGAGCATGATCCCTGCCGCACGCTTAGTCTGGTTCTCAACTTTTATACCAGAATCTGCAAAAAAAAAAAAAAAAACACAATAGGAGAATTTAACTATATAGTTTTAAATGTAAATCAACTTGGACTATATTGCATTTTATTCTAAGAGAATTAACAAACCAGTTAAGCTTGATGGTAGCTTTTTGAGTAAGCAATCTGTTGAAGTTGAGAATACTGGTGAATCTTGTGAACTTGAACCCTCTGTTTCGTCGTAGTTTTCGCCTCCAGGTTTTGATTGCTTATTAGTGATATCAGTTCTTCCAGAAAACAGACAAACTCCCTAGTTGACTGCAAGACTGAAAACAGTAAATCCAACCAGCGACCTAACTCCATTACTAACCATCGACTGAGCTGTTATATCACTTGCAGACAATCCAGAGGCTGTTTATGTGCACAAAATTGAATGTCAACAGAATAAGTAACAAGAGGCCATATTCCTTGATTAAATTCACATTTACATTTACATATAGTTCTACAATCCTCTCCGGTACGAGATATTTTTGGATACTAAAACTACAAATCACCAGTAGTATATAAATGTGCATAATGGGTGTGCCTTGTGCCCCGAATTGCCAAACCAATGTTGTAATATTTTTTCTAATTAGAACAGAATATGAGAATCAAGACTTATAAGCGTGAATTAATCACTGTCTTAAGGCTTTATTCGTCATTGTCTTAAGGCTTTATTCGTCTCCACTTGAATAAACAAGTTTGCAATAGGTACAGACGAATAGTCCTCCAAGATACAATTAAGTCCATAGGTTGAAGTCTGCAGACAAGTAAAATTTGAAGAATTTCGAATTTTATTATGCTTTGAAATAATTGAAATATTATGGCAAAGGGTTGTTGAGGGAGAAAGAGAGAAGGAAGAAAGAAATGAATTGTTTTATGAAAGTGGGAAGTGATGAGTATTTATAGGTGCAAAAACACACTCTTCAAATGATTTTGAAAAGTTATGTTTTTCCAATTGGAATGACATGATTTTTTTTCATATTTAATGAGAGTCTCACAATCATGTTTGTTAGTTTTTAACGGACCAGATCGTGTCTTTTTTTAATCAATATTTAAAAAATCTGACACCTTTTTATTTAAATTACAGCTTTTAGATTTAAATCGCACATTTCTGTTTAAATCGCAACATTTAGATTTAAACTAATGCCTTTTGGGTCAAACAACCCTTTAATATAATTTTAAATGATTTTTTTTCTAACAATCCCCCACTTGTTTGAAAAACCAATTTTGAAAAATACTGCCACAATATCTCCGAGTCTTGTATGCATGAAGAAGATACTTTCGATTTAAAACTTTCTATTAGTGTAAACAACTCAAAGTCATATCGAAATGAATGGTGTCTTTTATATTAAACCAACATTCTTATGTGATACGATTGGAGCCACCACACACATACAATTCTCTTATTTCGGTGAGAATTTATTTTCACTTAGCACTATTATGGCCATGTGTTATATCCTGGTTTCATGAATCTCAAGAGAGCAAACCATAACTCTCTATAAGAAGCGGCATCACTCCTTCATTCATATAGGTGAAGTTCCTCTTGAATTTCCATTACTAAAACGCATGTTATAACTTCATTAATAGTTTAACTCATCCTCTAAAACATAACGGATAATATTGTCTTTCTCAATTATGGGTCAACTTCGTGACAATACCAACAGTCAATCACAGTAACTTGTTATTACCCATTAAAATCTAGGACTAATGGTCTATTAACATTAGGTTGGGTTGCCATCACTGCTGATTTTTAAATGGGTTAAACCCCATCTCTCTAGATGTATTACTTACTAGGCCTCTTGTGATGCCTTAGTAAGTGGATCAACCAAGTTCTTACTTAACTTTACATAGAAAATTGTAATGATACCATCTTGTAACAATTGTCTTATATACTCATGTCTAAGACCGATATGTCTAGACTTACCATTTAAGGTACCTCTCACAAAACTTCATTATCACTAAGTATGGATTTTAAATACATAGGATGTGGCCACAAAATTTATTTTCAACAATAAATTTCTAATTAATCCATTCAACATTTTTTCTCAATTGTCTTATATACTCATGTCTAATACCGATATGTTTAGACTTACTATTTACGGTACCTCTCACAAAACTTCATTATCACAAAGTAAGGATTTTAAATGTATAGGATGTGGCCACAAAATTTATTTCCAACAATAAATTTCTAATTAATCCATTCAACATTTTTTCTCAATTGCTGTCAAGGCAATTAATTCAGATTTCATTGTGTGAGACATACATATTTGTTTCTTGCTCTTCTAAGAAATATCACCTCCTCTTAGATATTTTATATCTCTTGCTCTCGTCATTCGAGTAGTATTGATGTATCCTCTTGATATAATCGGATTACCATGGCATCAATATATCCTCTTGATACAACCGGTTCAAATCAAATCTATGATTTCTTCTAGGTAACTAAAGATTCTAGCAAATTTGTATATTCTCGTAATGTAGTATAAAGTACTCAAAGCATAACCCCCACTAAGCTTTCTCACTTTAATTTTCATAAAGTGTATTTCTTGGTTTCACTTATATCAACTATATAAGTTTCAAGATTTCAACAAATTTTCACATATATTTATGATATTCTATAATATAATTAATATCGTCACATTTAAAATATATAATTTTTTTTTACATTAACAGCAATAAGAAATTAATTATTTCATTGTTAAACAACGAAATGACCCCCACATTTCTACTACATGTGTTATTTCTGAATACAAAAGTTACTACTCAATGTATCCATAACAAAATATTCTTTAGGAATCGAATCATACAAACGAAGTCCACATACACCTTTATCAGTACAAAGACTCTTACTTTGTTTGAAACAAGTGGTCAGACTCTTTGATTTATCATTAAGACTTTTGTTCAATATTACCATATACATCACCATGTCTTCTTCATTAAGATACATATACAATAGCACTCATGTAATTGCACTCATGGTAATCACAATGTTCGAGTTATATGATATCCTCACTCACCACTTTTAGAAATGTCATTTTTTTTATGTGTGCATTTATAATTAATTCTTCTTACACATGTATCAATTGATTATGTGCGTTTTCTAGGCACAAACCAAAACAACCCTTATCATTGTGCTTTAACACAATGTTATTCATATTCATATTATATATTAAAGACATACACACAAACGCAGAAATTTATTAACTTCATGTTTATTATACATAACAGTAACATCTCAAGCTAAATATTGTCATTTGAACATTAATTTTTTACGAATAAATATAGATATGTTATATCATTCCCACTAAATAGATATATAACCATTTCTTTTAAAGTCAAAATTTATTTGATAACAACCCATGCACACAAATAAGTTATAGCAATAAATGTTCATAGTGACTTTTACTATAAATTTATAATAAATCTCAATTTAATATATCTCATGTAAATTTATAGTTTCACTAAATAATTTAATCAACCAAATAGCATTAAATTATAAATTTAAATGCATACAAGTCAAATGGCCTCACAACTTTAACAAATCAAACCAAACAAATTGAAATGTTACTGCCCTCCTCAAATGTATTCCACATCCATTTTCATTTTTAAAATAATTAAATTTGCATACCACTATATACAAAATTAGATTATCTTTCCCTTTAAGTAAAGGGTATCAGAACAACTATGACAAATAAAACAAGATCTTGAAAGACGTATTATTTTCAAAATAAAATTTTATTACTAACCACTTCACTTGCAACAGTTCAAAATTATTGTTGTAATCAAAAGTTTTCTAGTCAAACCTCATATTTTATATATGCACGTAAACTTAAAATTTGGTCGTTTTAAAATCACAAACCATCTTCACTTTAATATTTGTGTTAACAAGTGCGCAGAAAAAAATAATTTCAAGCGTACCTTTTGGTTTCCCAAGAAATTAATTAACTCTTGATTTCACAGAGTTGATATCAGTGAATAGATCGTACAAGCAATCTGACAATGTGTTTAGAATATGCACACGACACAACAACTCGTACTCCTCTATTTTCTTCCTTTCTTTCTATAATTGTTTGATCACTGCTATTTGAGGCTGCTCTCATTCATTAGGTACTGGGTCATCAGGAATGGGCTGCGGATTCGGATTCAGTATATAGGAAATTTTCAATGCAGAAAGCAAGAACATAATCTTGTCTTGCCACTGGCTGAAATTATTTTCATCAAATCGATCTAGCTTGACAAAGTCTTGATTCATCACCTTGAATGATTCTATCTCCATTTTGTTGGACAGAAATAAAGCCTTAAAATTGTTGTAATATTTTGTAACACCCGTGTTCTTAAAGTATGGGTAAAGAAGTAATTTGATAAATATGACATGAAATTAAAATAATATATATATATATATATAGACACACACACACACGTGAAGGATTTAGTATTGAATAAAATAATTCTTAAAAAAAAGGACGCGTGGAGGCGTAGTTACAAATAAAATGGAAAACAAAAAAAAATTTCATGGACACCATGAAGAAAAGAAAAGAAAAGAAAAGAAAAAGAAAAAAGAAAAAAGAAAAAAAAAGAAAGTAAAAGTAAAAAAAAGGCGGCAACAGGTGGCAACACATGTTACCCAGAGAAAATTATGGTGCTGCATGTAATACAACACCAAAAATTCATGGTAGCATTTTTTTGGGGGGGGGGGGGGGGGGGGAGTGCTGTGTTTGAAAGTTTGGTATATATATATACATATATAAATTTTAGTTTTTTTATTAATTACTTACCAAATCTTGTTTGGTTTTCCTTCAACTACGATTCCAATTACTCTATTTCTTTAAACACTTGGGGACCGAAAAAAAGGTTGAAAGAGTAAAATTTTGAAGGCATTTAAGGGAGAATTTTATAGAGAATTACGGGAAGCTCTAGGAAAAACATAAGGTAATAACGTGAAGTTTATTTTTGAAATTTTAGCATACATGAAATTTTTCATAATTCAAAGTGGAAATTTTCAAAGGATGTGAATTATGGAAGAATTGAAAAAAAAATAAATTAAAAATTTATTATAAATATTATGTCAGGTGTTGATGATCAACAACCGAGGGAAATTGCTGAGAGGAGCAGGAAAGGTAAGGAGGTGATCCACGGGTAGCTCTAAGTGCTACGTGGTGATTTAGATTTACTTTAAGTAATCAAGATAAATATGAAATATATAGTGATAATATTAGAATAAATCATTAACTTATGATTTGATGATAGATGAAAGTTGGTTGATAAGTATGATAGGAATAGTGAATGTGCAGAGAATTAGTTTATGAGAAATAATATTATTGGAATAATGAGTCGATTTAATAATAAATGTGATAAGGGAAATTCTTGATGAGCTATGGTTGATGATTTGATATGATTTATGAGGAGAGGAAATTTAGTGGATCTTGACGAGCTATGGTTGATAAATTGATATGATTTATGAGGAGAGAAATTTAGTGGAATTTTTCAAATAATAATTTGAGAATAATCAGGATAGCTAATTTAAATGTTTGAATTCATGTTTGTTTCTATATTATTGTTCATATGCATATTTTATATCATTATTCATATACATATGCATGAAATAAAAGAACCAAGAAGGTAGCCGGTCTAAATGAAAATAAAAGAACTGGAAAGACAGCCAGTCTAAATGAAAACCGCGACAGCTGGTATATGTGGAAAAAAAATAACCGGGAGGGTAGTCGGTCTAAATGAGAATAAAAGAACCGAGAAGATTACCTGTCTAAATGAGAATGAAAGAACCGAGAAGACAGTCGATCTAAATGAGAATGAAAGAACCGGGAAGGCAGCCGGTCTAAGATAAAAACACGTCGACATGTGGGATGACGTTCCCAATAATAATAACATTTAAATTCATGCATTGCATTTGCTTAAATATTGATTGTTATTATTTGAGATTCTAAAGTGCCATTCATGACTGTAAATTTATGGATGAATGAGTCTAACAGAGAGACAATTATGCTAAGGAAAAAATATGGAAACATAATACGATGAAAATTGTTTGAGTGAGTTATTATATATTGTGAACCTCATAATGTGGTAAATGAGAATGCTGAATTGAGAATTTAGAGATGATTAAACATATGATTGAAAGATTGATATGTTTGATGAGTAGCTTAAGAAGAGATTGTGTAATAGAGGAATTATGAAATTGATTAGTGATTACATAATATTGTTATTGAATTATTTGAGGAAAAAGATGAATGAATATCGAAAGATTTTTTTTAAGTAATTGAATTATAAGATGTAACTGGGAGTATAAATCGAATACTTCTAGTAAATTTAATTCATTGAGCTTGTGAAGCTCACTCTTTATTATACAATGATTTCAGGTAGCAGGCAGGACAGATAGTTTGGTGAGTTGAGATTCAGGTGAAGTCATTATCTGTAAGCCATGTATGTGTCCACATCCTCAGACTAATGAGAAAATAAAATAAAAATTTATTTGTAAATATTCATGCATATTACGTTGTATAAAATGTTTAAGTCAAGATCAGAATGATGTATCTCCCCTGTTGAAGGTTAAGGATTGATGTAAAAATTTCTGTTGGTATTATTTTTATTGTTGTGTATATGTGTCGTGCTGAGATTTTCAAAATGTGACAACACCATCTCGGGGGTAGTAAACCCGGGATGGGTCGTTACAGTTTTGGTATCAGAGCATTAGGTTTTATGATTCTGTAGACTACATAAAAAGTAAGAAAGTGGAAGATTAAAATAAATTATATTTTAACAGTATGAGGATGACACATGGACGTGCTAGAGCTAGAGTTGTTGATTTGAGAGGGCATGGTAGGCCCCCAATATTTGGACAAGTCGAGGTTAAGTCTGAATCTGTGGTTCATAGAAAGGAATGTGTTGATAGTATAATTGATATTAGTAAAGGTGTGAGAGAATCTGAAGTTAAAAGAGATGAGCTAAAATAAGCTCTTACACATGCTCTTGAGAAAATGAATGTAACAGATGATAGAGTTAATAGCCTATAGCATAGACTTGATGAACAGGCTAGGGCAGTGCCTGAGGTTGTTGCAAATCCAGTAATGGTAAATGTTAAAAAGGGGAAAAGTGAGTTTATGCACGAGATGCAGAGAGATTGTTTTGTTAGATATATTAAGTTGAATGCCTTGTTGTTTAAAGGATCTATGAATCCTTTTAAGTCTGAGTTTTGGGTGAAACATGTAGATAGATTATTTGATATTTTACCAATGATTGACAGGCAGAGAGTCACCTTTGTTTCATTTGAGTTATAAGGAAAAGCTTTAGAATGATGAGAAGATGCTCTTCCTAGGGTAGTGCATATGTTGATTGACCCTTAACCTGGAATAGGTTTAAGGAGGTTTTCCTTGATAAATACTTTCCTTATACCTTTAAAGCCCAACAAGAGAGTGATTTTATTTATTTGAAGCAATTAACTATGACTCAGTATGATAGAAGATTTGTGGTCTTGTCAATGGTTGTACCGGAAATAGTAGACTTAGAAGAAAAGAAGTGTAAGGGGTTCATAAATGAATTACATTTTGAGATTAAATCGAAACTAATTTAAACGAGGCATATGAATTATGTTACGTTGGCGAATATAACACTTCATATTGGGAAGGATGTGATAATGTGATAAAAATACTAGAACATGTTATAGATGTAATCCGATAAGATATTTATCCCATAATTGTTCTAATTTGAGGTGATTTGTATGTAGAAAATGTAGACATATCAATGTTAGTTGATCTTGGTGCAACCCATTCTTTTGCATCTAATGTATTTATGAAGTCTATTGATGCATGTATTAATCCTTTGATACATAATAATTTTGTTGAAGTTCCCACTAGAGATATAGTGATAATCATAAATGTTTATAAGGGTTGTGTGATTCGTATCAGTGATAGAGAATCTGAAGCTGATTCATTATTTTTGAATATGGTTAATTGTTTTAGAAAGAATGTAGTGTTCAAGATATGGGCATGAATAGTTTAAATTTCAAGGAGAACATAAGATACTCTCGAACTATCTTATTTTGCTCTGACTGCTAGTAGATAATTGAAGAAGGATTGTGAGGAGTATTTGGCATACGTAATGGATTCTAAAAAGGAAAATAGGAAGTTAGAAGAAATCTTAGTGGTGAAAGATCATTCTAATGTATTTCTTGATGAGTTGTCTAATTTACCTCATAGTAGAGAGATTGAGTTTTTCATGGATGCGATTTTGGTTTCTGAACCTATTTCAATAGCACTCTACAGAATAAGACCTGTTGAATTAAGAGAATTGAAGGTTCAACTTTAAGAATTGTTAGACAAACAATTTATTCGATTTAGTGTGTCGTCATGAGGAGCCCACATAGTGTTTGTGAAAAAGAAAGATGGAATGATGAGATTGTGTATAGACTACAGATAATTGAATAAGATAACCATTAAGAACAAATATCCTTTACTCAGGATAGATGATTTATTTGAGAAGTTGTATAGAGTAAGGGTATTTGCAAAAATAGACTTGAGATAAGGTTATCATTAATTAAGGATAGAGAAGGGAGACGTGCCTAAGACTGTTTTATGGACACGTTATGGTCATAAGTTTCTTGTGATGTCATTTGGATTGACTAATGTTCCAGAAACATTCATGGACTTGATGAATAAAATGTTTAAACCATTTCTTGATAATTTTGTGGTTGTGTTCATTGATAACATCTTGGTGTATTCTAAGACTAAGGAAGAGCATGCAAAACATTTAAAAATTGTGTTGGAGATTTTGAGGAGAGAGAGATTGTATGCTATAATTTCCTAAGTGTGAATTTTGACTGAATGAAATGACTTTCTTGGAACATATAATATCTGGAGATGACATAACTGTTGATCCACAAAAGGTAAAGGCAATGTTGAGTTGAGAGAGACCAATTAATGTAACTGAGATTAGAATTTTCTTGGGGTTAGCTGCTCATTATAGAAGATTCATTTCGAATTTTTCTATTATCACAGTACTGTTGACTTGATTAACCAGGAAAGAGGTGAGATTTGTATGGTGTGGGAAGTGTGAGAAAAGTTTCCAATTACTAAAAGAGAAATTGACTACAGCTCTAGTATTGGTGCTTCCTTTTGGTGATAAAGATTTTGTAGTGTATAGTGATGCATCCCATCAAGCATTGGGATATGTGTTGATACAACATGAGAAGGTAATGGCGTGTGCTTCTAAGCAATTGAGGAATCATGAGAGAAATTACCCTACCCATAACTTAGAGTTGACTGCCATAGTGTTTAATTTAAAGATTAGAGACATCATCTGTATGGAGCCACTTGTGAGATATTCATTGATCATAAGATTTTGACATACTTACCTACCCAGAGAGAGTTAAATTTGAGGCAAAGATGGTGGATGAAGTTGATTAGTGACTATGATTGTACAATTCCCTATAATCTAGAAAATGTGAAAGTGGTAGCTGATGTGTAATTGTTTGCTATTGAAAGTCATGATGTGTAATTGATGATAGATTAAGAGAGATAAGGATGAAGTTGAATATCAGTGATAAAGAATCATTGTTAGAAAACATGGTTGTATAATCATCCACAATAGAATGCTTGTTAGAGATGCAAGGTAGAAATGAAGAGATAGAAAAGATTAAGCAGAAAGTGCTTAGTAGAAAGTAATATGAGTTTAAAAATTAGAAGTGATGGTATTCCGGTCTTAGAACATAGAATTTTTGTTCCCAATGATGAGAAGTTGAGAAATGAGACATTGAGAGAAGCACATGATGATGTAGCTGAATACATTTCTAGATGTTTGGTTTTTCTGTAAGTGAAGTATGAGAATAGACATTCAGCAGGCTTATTACAGCATTTTCCTGTGCTTGAATGACCATAGAAAAATGTGAGTACGGATTTTGTTTATGAATTTTTTCCATACCAGAGAGATCACGATACGATGTAAGTGATAGTAGATAGACTTTCTAAGTCATCTCAATTTCTTCCAATTAAAACTAATTGGAATCCTAAAAAGTTAGCTAAACTGTATGTAGCTAAGATTGTGAGGCTGTTTGGAATACTATTAAGTTTAGTGTCAAATAGAGATGCTAGAGTTACATCTTAGTTTTGGAGAGGCTTTCAAAAAGCCGTAGGTACGCAGTTACAATTTAATGTAGCTTTTCATCATCAACATATGAGTAGAAGGTGCAGAACTCCAGTATGTTGGGAAAAAGTGGGAGAAAGAAATATATTTGGTTCGTAAATTATTAAGTTAACAACTAAGATGATCAAACTGGTTAGAGAGAACCTTAAAGTAGCACAGAGTAAACTGAATAGCTACGCTGATAATAGAAGAAGACCTCTTGAGTTTCAAGTAGGTGATTGGGTTTATTTAAAAATATCTCCATGAAAAGGTGTGTTAAGGATAAAAAAGAAAGAAAAGTTGAGTATGAGGTAAGTGGGACCATATGAGGTTATTGAGAATGTTAGGCAAGGTGTGAATAGCCTGGATTTGCCTCCAAAGTTGAAGCAGTGACATAATATATTCCACGTTTCACTTTTGCGAAAGCACTTACTTGATAAATCTCATAATATTTCGAGCCAAGCTGTAGAAATTAAGAAAGATTCGACTTTTATACAAGTACCAGTGAGAATTTTAGACAGAAAAGAACAAGTCTTGTATAATAAAATAATTTCATTAGTTCAAGTTTTGTGGCAGAATAAAGATGTTGAAGAGATTACGTGAAAGTGTGAGGCAATTATGAAGAAATATTATTCACAATTACTTTCTTGATTAGGTAAAGAAATTTTGAGGACAAAATTTTTATAAGGTGGGTAGAATTGTAATACCCGTATTCTTAAAGTATGGGTAAAGAAGTAATTTGATAAATATGATATGAAATTAAAATAATATATATATACACACACATGTGAAGGATTTAGTATTGAATAAAATAATTCTTAAAAAAAATGGATGCTTAGAGGCGTAGTTACAAAGAAAATGGAAAAAAAATGATTTCGTGGACAACATGAAGAAAAGAAAAGTAAAAGAAAAAAAAAAAGGTGGCAACAGGTGGCAGCACCTGTTGCCAAGAGAGAATTGTGGTGCTACATGTAATTCAGCACCACAAATTCGTGGCAGCATTTTGGCGAGGGGGAGGGGGGGAGTGCTGAGTTGCTGTGTTTGAAAGATTGGTATGTATATAAAAAAAAAATTTAGTTATTTTATTAATTACTTACCAAATTCTGTTTGGTTTTCCTTCAACTACGATTCCAATTACTCTATTTCTTTAGACACTTGGGGACCGAAAAAAAGGTTGAAAGAGTAAAATTTTGAAGGGATTTACGGGAGTATTTTATAGAGAATCACGAGAAGCTCTAAGAAAAACTTAAGGTAATAATGTGAAGTTTATTTTTGAAATTTTAGCATACACGAAATTTCCCGGAATTCAAAGTGAGAATTTTCAAAGGGTGTGAATTGTGGAAGAATTGAAAAAAAATAAATTAAAAATTTAATATAAATATTATATCAGGTGTTGACGATCAACAACCGAGGGAAATTGCTGAGAGGAGCAGGAAAGGCAAGGAGGTGATCCACGGGTAGCTCTAAGTGCTATGTGGTGAGTTAGATTTACTTTAAGTAATCAAGATAAATATGAAATATATAGTGATAATATTAGAATAAATCATTAACTTATGATTTGGTGATAGATGAAAGTTGGTTAATAGGTATGATAAGAATAGTGGATGTGTAGAGAATTAGTTTATGAGAAATAATATTATTGGAATAATGAGTCAATTTAATAATAAAGGTGATAAGGGAAATTTTTGATGAGCTATGGTTGATGATTTGATATGATTTATGAGGAGAGGAATTTAATGGAATTTTTCAAATAATGATTTGAGAATAATCAGGATAGCTAATTTAAATGTTTGAATGCATGCTTGTTTCTATATTATTGTTCATATGAGTATTTCATATCATTATTTATATACATATGGATGAAATAAAAGAATCGGGAAGGTAGCCAGTCTAAATGAAAATAAAAAAACTGGGAAGGCAGCTGGTCTAAATGAAAATAAAATAACCGGTAGGGCAGCCGGTCTAAATGAAAACCGTGACAGCTGGTATATGCTAGAAATTAAATAATCGGGAGGACAACCAGTCTAAATGAGAATAAAAGAATCGGGAAAGTAGCCAGTTTAAATGAGAATGAAAGAAACGGGAAAGCAGTCGGTTTAAATGAGAATGAAAGAACCGGGAAGGCAGCCGATCTAAGATAAAAACATGTCGACATGTGAAAAGAAATTCTCAATAATAATAATATTTAAATTTCTGCATTGCATTTGCTTAAATATTGATTGTTATTATTTGAGATTCTAAAGTGCAATTCATGACTGTAAATTTATAGATGAATGAGTCTCACCGAGAGACAATTATGCTAAGGATGAAATATAGAAACATGATACGATGAGAATTGTTTGAGTGAGTTATTATATGTTGTGAACCTCATAATGAGGTAAATGAGAATGCTTAATTGAGAATTTAGAGATGACTAAATATATGATTGAACGATTGATATGTCTGATGAGTAACTTAAGAAGAGATTGTATAATTAGGGAATTATAAAATTGATTAGTGATTACAGAATATTGTTATTGAATTATTTGAGGACAATGATGAATGAATATCAGAAGATTTTTTAAGTAATTGAATTATAAGATGTAACTGGGAGTATAAAATCGAATACTTCTAGTAAATTTAATTTACTGAGCTTGTGAAGCTCACTCCTTATTGTACAATGATTTTAGGTAGAAGACATGATAAATAGTTTGGTGAGTTAAGATTCAGGTGAAGTCATTATCTGTAAGCCATGCACGTGTCCACACCCTCAGACTAATGAGAAAATAAAATAAAAATTTATTTGTAAATATTCATGCATATTACATTGTATAAAATGTTTAAGTCAAGATCAGAATGATGTATCTCACCTGTTGAGGATTGAGGATTGATGTAAAAATTTCTATTGGTATTATTTTTATTATTACATATATGTGTCGTGCTTGGATTTTCAAAATGTGACAACATCGTCTCTGGGGTGGCCAACTTGGGATGGGTCGTTACATATTTTTTATAACTGGAACAGAATATGAGAATAAAGACTTATAGGCGTGAATTAATTATTGTCTATAAGGCTTTATTCGTCCCCACTTGAATAAAAAAAGTTTGCTATGAATACAGATGAATAGTCCTTCAAGATACAACTAAGTTTCTTAGTTGAAGTCTGCATACAGCAAAATCTGAAGAACTTCGAATTTTATTCTGCTTTGAAATAATCGAAATATTATGACAGAGGGTTTTTTAGAGAAAAAAAGGGAAGAAAGAAAGAAACGAATTGTTTTTTGAAAGTTAGAAGTGATGGGTATTTATAGGTGCCAAAGCACATCTTTAAATGGCTCTGGAAAGTCATGTTTTTCCAGTTGGAATGACATAATTTTTCCAAATGAGAGCCTTACAATAATGTATGTTAGTTTTTAACAGACCAGATCTGTCTTTTTAAAAAAAAGTATCTAAAAAATCTGACACATTTTTGTTTAAATTACAACATTTAGATTTAAATTAATGCATTTCGAGTTTTCAAACAATATTTTAATATCATTTTAAATGATTTTTTTTTTCTAACAACCAAAATAACCAAACTGAAAATTGTGGTTTGGTTATTTTGATATTCAGTTTTGAGCTTCGATATTATTTTTTAATATTTCGATAATGTCAAATTACTGAAATTTTAGAAAAAAATGATATATAATATTTTTTAAAGAAAGAACTTATTGTTATGTAATTCGGTTACATCAAATAGAATTACTAAAATTATTTCAGTAGCTGAAAATTTTTCATTTGGGATCAATTTCAAAAAAATTGTAACCGATATTTCGGTTTAGTTACCGACCGATTTACACCCTTATCAGTGCAGAACACGTAGAAAAATGAGATCTAGACCGATGTTTACTTTTATTTGTTTCTATTATTTTAATAATCATCAAGTTAGTGTTGCAATAAAATTTGATTTCACTCGAACACGTGTCGTGAACTATGTATGATATGCTTAGCTTACGGATGATATGGTAGTCTTATTCTTTCAAAAAAAAAAAAATTCTCACTCTTATATTAAAACATTAATGCTTAATTTTTTAATGGTGAATCCGAGTCATTCAAATAGTAAAGTATTCAAATTCAGTTTGATTTTAAATAAATAAGTTCGAATTTGAATTGAGTTTAAAAAAACATAATAAATTTTATAACAGTTCAAACTTAATAATAAAAAAACATATTTAAATCATAATCATACTAGAATATAACACTCATCAATTAGGACATTGATTCCAGAGAAGAGCCAAACTCTTCCAGTTTAAATCAATGTTAATTTATGCCACGAATCCAACTAAACTGTGAAAGACAGAAATGGAAGCTTACCAAGAATTAACACCATCGTCGAAAGTACCATTAGGATGCGAAATATGATGTCACCATAGATGCCAACACCTAGAATACCAAAGAGCTGCATGCTAGCCGTTGACAATATATAATCACCACCAACTAACAAACATTCAAACACAAGAATTTGGAACATGTAGCCTCCAACATTTTCTGCACATGGCAAAAACCCATAAATATGAACGCATGATTCGGTACTCTGCCCATCTGAAGTTAGAAAGCGGCATTGCACCTTTGAAGCTATAAGCAGGAGGATGAAAGTTAAGCAAAATATAAATTTTGCCATACATAAATTTTCAGAGAAAATTTAGCTAAAAATATGGTTGCATATAAAATCGAAGGACTTTACCTTATAAAGATCAAAGGGAGTTTGCATCGAGAAAAAGTGAAACAATATATCATTAAGTTAATAATGTAGGGAATTTTATACATTTTGGATCTAATAATTTCATTCGATGCTTAATTTATGGCCTTACAGATTCCAATTTCCGGAGGATCCTCTCCCGCGAGGTTCCTTTCCACAATTTTTTATACGGAGTAAAGCATTTGTTAAAGGCTGTCTGCCATTCAGAATATGCATAGACCATTTGGTATATATTACATCATCTTGGCACAATTAATTATCGGTGACAATTGTGATGTGATTGAAAAAATGATAATTATCTATGTAGTGGTAAAATTTATATTTTTTTATGATAGAAATATATTTTTTTATTATTAATATTTTTTCCAATCATATGAATAAATTTATTATCAAATATGTGTTTTACCACAAAATGTAAAGACAAAACCAATTATCTTTTTGTTTTTTTAATAAAATCATATAATCTATGTTAATTACTATGTAATTGCGATTAGCCAATGATCTCTTGTATTTCTTTATCTTTTTCTTTTTGATAAGAAATAATAATTACTTGATCGATCATAAAGTATGAAATTTACTCCTTTATTTTCATACATTCGAGTTGTTAATGCCAAAAGGGAGCCGAGGACTAGAGGGGTGATTGCACGCACATAAGAAGATCTCTTGGACGTATGTTGGTATTTATGGGTACTTGTCAAGACCTATAGATACTTAGGTAAGGGTTCAAGGTTGACATATTTTGGGAAGATTATCGGGCACCTAAATTAGTATTTTTTTTTTATTATTTAATGAAAAAATTGAATTGATTGAATACTTCAGTGAGAATTCTAAAGAGGATTATACAATTACTTGAAACGAGGTAAGTGCATTTTTATGTAGATAATATCTTGTCCTGATTAGGAACACCAATTCTAGATCTTCGGATGATGAAACGATGCTTAATATTGAACTAGAGATTCGATGCAAAAATTACTCTTTTGCCTTGAATGAGTAATTACGATTTTCCCTTGATCGTGAAATGGTTTTTTAAACTACATTTTATTGAGTCATGTGTCGGTTCTCTAACTAGACAATAGATTTTTACCCACGACACATTTTATTTATAGGAGTATGTGGTCACACTAGATGTGTGTGTATATATATATATTTATAGTTAATATACCATTTATTTTACCATTTTGCCCCTTTTATTTTGGTAAGTTTTATTTCTAATTTTATTGTTTTTTTTTACCTGTAACATTCTAATATTTCATGAAAAGTCTTACATACACAATATTTGGAATCAAATGAAAATATATTTTATTTCATTTTCACATGAATTGAAATTGCTGTTAATTTATGAAATTAATGTTCGAGGAAAATGTTTTATTTTTTTATATTCGGTGTTTATACCTAATATATGATACATGACTTAATTTACCCTTAATACTGTTTTTAATGAA
Source organism: Bretschneidera sinensis (assembly GCA_023935145.1). Taxonomy (NCBI): domain Eukaryota; kingdom Viridiplantae; phylum Streptophyta; class Magnoliopsida; order Brassicales; family Akaniaceae; genus Bretschneidera; species Bretschneidera sinensis. The sequence goes on along the minus strand of CM043700.1, from coordinate 17,113,584 downwards.
TATTTAATATTCTGCACAATGAGCATTATATAATAGAATTTTAAAAAATGAGGATAAAGTTGTGAAATATATAATATTCAGTTTTCAATCATTGATTTATCAAATATAATTTCTGCACTTTATTATTGATCAACATTTATAGCATTAATTATGTGTTTCTTGAAAAATTTCTAAAAAAAACACTTGTAACATTTATTAACAATAAAAAAATAAAATGTGTGGGTAAGTGGAGAATAAGGGCAGGTTAAATCATATTGTAAATAAAAAAATATAATTGAATCTTTCTATTTATTAAATTTTTAATTTTATCAAAAATTATCTTAAATATCTTTCTGTTTATTTATCTACCTCATTTTATAATTTTCCATCTTATCCATCAAACATACTATTAAGTTAGTGTCAAATTAGTGCCAACAGTTCGGGAAAGCTGATGAAGCCTAAAAAGTCAAATGCTTTTATTGATTACAATTTTAATTAATTAAGAATTTGTGGTTAAATTATTTGGATAGAAAAGATTTTTGGAGGGATAGAAAAGAATAATTAAGTACGAGTAATTTTCCATTGGACCAAACTAAAAGTATACTTATTTAAAGTATGCTATTTGACAGTAAAAGGACGGCGAATCCCAAGCTATAGAGCATATATATAGGGAAGGACAGGTGGGGTACATACATAAGTTAGGATAAATCTTTAGTGAAATGTCATTATAGAGGCTTGATAGTGATGCCTTGGCAGTGATGTTCGAATGATTCGATTATTGCGATTCACTTGATTAGTAATGGGGATATTGAGTTCCGAGTTCCATCAATTTGGAGTGACTATTGAAGATTGTCAATTGTTGGTCACTAAATTATCTTCTTGTACAATTGCTCATGCATTGTGCAAAGAAAACTGAAGTGCTTCAAATATTTGTAAAACCTCATTTGGATTTGGGTCAATTTTTAGTTAATGATGTCTTAAACATCTTGTTTCCCAAGAGCTAGTCTGGTTGTTCTATGTCTTATAAAAAATTTAATTAAAAGAGGGAGGAATCGAGTAGACATGTCTTAAGCGATCGAGTTGTAGAGTGATTTGTCGAACAAAAGTGGAAATGAAAAATATGTTGGTATCATTTTTCAAATTTCGATAAAATGAAAACGTTTTAAAAGTATCTATAATTAATATTATATTATATATTGTGATAAGAGATGCCCTTTTACTTGTGGTAAAGTCACTTTCTCTACAAGACAAAGGCTGCCAATATTAATGACAAGTTGGTGGAGACAAAAACTGTCAATATTAATGGTGAGCTGCCAAAATTAATTAGGGTGGAGCTGCCAACATTAATGGTGAGCTGCCAATGAATCTTATAAATACTCCTTTGGCTTTCATTTGTAATACACACAAAGAAAATATTAGAGAGAGTGTGAGAGTTTTCTTGAGAGTTACTACTTATAGAGGAAAATTTGTTCATTCTTTGTAAGTAATATTTTCCCGATTTTGTGAGAGAGTTGTTTCTCCTATTACAATAGAGATTAGACAATTGTTATCTCATTGTAATTAAAGAGAAGATGTTGTAATCCTTATTTTACAATAGTGAAATCCTCCTACACTTGCCCGTGGTTTTTTACTCCAAATTTGTTCGGAGGTTTTTCCACATAAAATATTTGTGTCCAATTTATCTTTATTTTTCTCATTTCACTTTAGTTGTGTGTTAGCTTCGACCCGGTAATTTTTCCTAACAGTGGTATCAAAGCAATTGGTTGAGGGGTGTGAAGCAGATCGTTATGAACAAAATGTCAACTACGACAAAGTTTGATATTGAGAAGTTTAACGGGAGTAATTTCTCGTTGTGGAAAATGAAGATTAAGGCAATTTTAAGGAAAAAGAATTGTTTGGCAGCAATTGAAAAAAGGCCCACAGAGATCACTGACGACAGCAAGTGGAACGAGATGGACGGCATCGTAATTGCCGATCTGCACTTAGCACTAGCCGATGGAGTGTTATCTAGTGTGGCAGAAAAGAAGACTGCGAAGGAGATTTGGGATATTCTAATAAGACTATACGAGGCCAAGTCATTACACAATAAGATATTCTTAAATAGGAGACTTTACACTTTTCGAATGGCGGAATCCACGTCGGTGACCGACCACATCAACATTTTGAATACTCTATTTTCGCAACTTACATCGATGGGTTACACAATAGAGATATCTGAACGTGTAGAGCTTCTACTATAAAGTTTACATGACTCGTATGATCAACTCATCATCAACTTGACGAACAACATCCTCATGGACTATCTAGTCTTCGACGAAATTGCAGCTGCTATTTTGGAAGAAGAAACCAGGCGCAAAAACAAGAAAGATAGACAAGCAGGTTTGCAGCAAGCGAAAGCTTTAACGATGACGAGAGGAAGATCAACGGAACGTGGCCCCAGTGGGAGTCAGAATCATGGTAGATCGAAATCAAAAAGTAAGAAGAATTTCAAGTGCTACAACTGTGGCAAGAAAGGACATGTCAAGAAAGATTGTTGGTACAAAAAGAAGAGTGGAGTCCCTGAGTCATCAAATGCTCAAGAGAATGTGACAAGTGTCTCAGATGATGGTGAAGTTCTATACAGCGAGTCAACAACGACAGTTGGAGGCAGAAAGCAATTCGCTGACATCTAGTTACTAGACTCAGGAGCAACATAGCACATGACATCTCAGAGAGAATGGTTTCACAAATATGAACCAGTCTCAAGAGGTTCTGTACACATGGGTGATGATTATACTTTGGAGATTGCTGGTATTGGTACTATCAAGATAAAGATGTTTGATGGTATAGTTCGCACTATTCATGATGTACGACACGTGAAGGGCCTAAGGAAGAATCTATTGTCTTTAGGGAAAATAGATAGTTTTCGATGCAAGACCTATATCGAAAATGGGATCATGAAGATTGTCAAAGGTGCACTTGTGGTTATGAAGGCAGAAAAGATCGCAACGAATCTATTCATGCTAAAAGAGGAAACACTGAAGGAAGCTGATGCGTGTGTCGTGTCAATCAACAAGGGAGAAGAGTCGACGATGATGTGGCATCTCAAACTAAGTCACATGTTGGAACGAGGTTTGAAGATTCTCTCTGACAGAAAGCTGCTTCCAGGGCTCAAATCGGTAAATCTATCTTTCTGTGAGCATTGTGTTACAAGTAAACAGCATAGATTGAAGTTTAGCAGATCTGATGCTAGGAGTAAATGCATTCTAGACTTGATTCATTCTAATGTATGGGAGTCACCAAAAATGTCCCTAGGAGGAGCAAAGTACTTTGTGTCTTTCATTGATGATTACTCCAGGAGATGTTGGGTGTATCTAATCAAGAAGAAGTCAGATCTATTTTTGGTATTCAAAAACTTCAGAACGCTGGTGGAACTTGAATCTGAGAAAAAGATCAAGTGCTTGAGGACAGATAATGGAAGAGAGTTCACAAACGGCGAGTTTCTTAATCTTTATAAGTGGGAAGGTGTCAAACGACAGTTCACAGTCACATACACGCCTCAGCAAAATAGAGTGACAGAGTGGATGAATAGAACTCTTACAAAAAAGATGAGAGCTATGTTGAGGACTGTAGGTCAACCCAACTCTTTTTGGGCAGAAGCAGCCAAAACCGCCTGTTATGTGATAAATTGGTCGCCATCAATAGCAATTAATTTAAAGATGCTGATGGAGATGTGGACTGGTAAGCCAGCGGATTACTCTACTTTACATTCTTTTGGATGTCTTGCGTATGTGATGTACAATGCCCAAGAAAGAACAAAGTTGAATCCAAAATCTAGGAGGTGTATATTCTTGGGGTACGCTGACGGAGTAAAGGGGTATCGCCTGTGGAATCCCACTACCCGTAAGGTTGTTGTCAGCAAGGATGTGATCTTTGTAGAAGATCAACTACTACAAAAAGATGGAGACGATAGCACGTCGAAAGAGGTTTCAGAGACTACAACAATACAGGTGGAAAATAATCAGATACAAGAAACTCTAGTTTTTACTGAAGCAGCACCAGAGCACGAGGTACAAGAACAAGTCGAGTCTGAGGCTCCAGAAGCTCGCTGGTCAACTCGTGAGAGAAAGTCGCCAGCTTGGCATTCGGAGTACGTTACTGAGAGCAATGTTGCATACTATCTTTTAACGGAGGATGGAGAGCCCTCAACTTTCCAAGAAGCTACAAGTAGCTCAGATGTGTCTTTGTGGATGGCAGCAATGCAGGAAAAAATTGAAGCTCTACACAAGAACAAGACTTGGGAACTGGCACCATTGCCACATGGGAGAAAAGCCATAGGTAACAAATGGGTCTACAAGATCAAGCGGGATAACAATGATCAAGTGGAACGGTTTCGTGCAAGACTGGTGGTAAAGGGATTCGCTCAGAAAGAAGGTATTGATTTCAATGAGATATTTTCTCCGGTGGTTCGGCTTATAATAATCAGAGTAGTCCTGGCTATGTGTGCTACGTTTAACTTACATCTGGAGCAGTTGGATGTGAAAACTGCATTTCTTCATGGAGAACTTGAAAAAGAAATCTATATGCTCCAACCAGAAGGTTTTGCTGAAACAGGAAAAGAAAACTTGGTTTGCAGGTTGAACAAATCTCTATACGATCTCAAACAGGCGCCGAGGTGTTGGTACAAGAGATTTGATTCCTTTATTATTAGCCTTGGATACAATAGACTCAGTTCAGACCATTGTACGCACTTCAAAAGGTTTGATGGTGATAATGATTTTATTATCTTGTTGTTGTATGTGGATGACATGTTGGTAGCAGGCCCCAACAGAGATTAAATCCAAGAATTGAAGGCACAGTTGGCTAGGGAGTTTGATATGAAGGATTTGGGACCAGTAAACAAGATTCTAGGGATGTAGATTCACCGAGACAGAAATAACAGAAAGATTTGGCTTTCCCAGAAGAACTACTTCAACAAGATCTTGCGACGCTTCAACATGCAAGATAGTAAGCCAATTTCTACCATACTTCCTATTAATTTCAAGTTATCCTCAGGTATGTGTCCTAGCAATGAAGGAGAGATGAGGGAGATGTCTCGAGTACCGTATGCATCAGCAGTGGGAAGTTTGATGTTTGCTATGAATTGTACAAGACCAGACATTGCACAAGCAGTGGGAGTGGTTAGTCGATTTATGGCGAATCCTGGTGGATAGCATTGGAATACTGTGAAGAGGGTTCTGAGATACATCAGAGGAACCTCAGATGCTGCATTATGTTACAGAGGATCAGATTTTACTGTCAGAGGCTATATTGATTCAGATTTTGCAGGGGATCTCAATAAAAGCAAGTCTACTACAGGTTATGTGTTTACACTTGCAGGAGGAGCTGTAAACTGGGTTTCTAAACTGCAGACGGTTGTGGCTCTATCTACAACGGAAGCAGAATACATGGCGGCTACACAAGCTTGCAAGGAAGTAGTTTGGATACAAAGGTTATTGGAAGAGCTCTGGCACAAGCAGGAGAAGATTGTTCTATTTTGTGACAGTCAGAGTGCCTTGCACATTGCAAGGAATCCAGCTTTTCATTCACGGACAAAGCACATAAGGGTTCAGTATCACTTCGTTCGAGAAGTAGTGGAAGAAGGTAGTGTGGATATACAGAAGATTCACACCGACAAGAACCTAGCAGATGTTATGACCAAGTCGATCAACACTGACAAGTTTAAATGGTTTAGATCCTCATGTGGTATAGCGGAAACGTAAGCAAGCATGGATTTAACAAGTGAGGAAGGATGGAAGGATTACGAAAGTGACTTTAAGTGGGAGAATGTGATAAGAGATACCCTTTTACTTGTGGTAAAGCCACTTTCTCCACAAGACAAAGGCTGCCAATATTAATGGCAAGTTGGTGGAGACAAAGGCTGCCAATATTAATGGTGAGCTGCCAATGAAGTCTATAAATACTCCTTTGACTTTTATATGTAATACACACCAAGAAGAGTATTAGAGAGAGTGTGAGAGTTTTCTTGAGAGTTACTACTTAGAGAGGAAAATTTGTTCCTTTTTTGTAAGTAATATTTTCCCAATTTTGTGAGAGAGTTGTTTCTCCTATTACAATAGAGATTAGACAATTATTATCTCATTGTAATTAGAAAGAAGATGTTGTAATCCCTATTTTACAATAGTGAAATCCTCCTACACTTGGCCGTGGTTTTTTACCCCAAATTTGTTCGGAGGTTTTTTCCACGTAAAATATTTGTGTCCATTTTATCTTTATTTTTCTTATTTCATTTTAGTTGTGTATTAGCTTCGACCCAATAATTTTTCCTAACATATATAAAGTATTACATAAATAATAATAAATACCTTATTATTCGGGTTATTTTATAAAAATACGATGTATTTTAAGATTTAGTTTCAATTACCATCTTATACTTCTTATTGAGAAAATCACTTTCCTATACTTCAACATGTCTCAAATACCCTATTTTTTTTTATAAAATTCACATCCATTGTTAATGAGATGGATGCCAAAGTGGTGGTAGAGCTCCTAATGGGTGTTGATACTCTCTCTCACCCACTCAATATTTTGATTGATCAATGCAGGTGCTTGTTGTCCAACATTGAGAATATATACTAAGATCCAACATCATTTCAGGGAAGCAAACCAAGTACCAGACTGTTTGGCTAGGAAAGCTAGTGAATTAGCTTGTTTTTTTTCAGGCTCTCCATCATTTGTTTGGTCTTTGTATGATGCGGATTTAAGGGGTGTTGTTTTCATGGTTCTCTTTCCTGTAATGGTCGGTATGGTTTTTTGAATGGCAAACTTATCGTTCACTATTTTTTTAATTTTTAATTTTTTATGATTAGATCTTGAAATAATTAGCCTTTTCCACTTTCATTGTTTATAAAAATTATATATGTTTTTCATTGTGTACAAAAAAAATTATGAAGCAGTGAAGGACAAATTTATCTTTCAAATGAATAAAAATATTTTTGATTGACACTGAAGCATTAGATTTTAGTAACTTTTAATGAAAATTTTCAGGTGGGAGTATTTGAAATATGTTTAAAATACAATAAAGAATTCTTTTAATTAAAAATACATGTTGGTAATTGATATCACTATTTTAACAAGTAGAATTGAAGCTCATCTAGACGTAGGGTGGACGTAGGGTGACACTAAAACGTTTCGAGACATAAATAAAATGTAACTTCTTAAAGGTAAACAAATTTTTTTTTTGTGGTGGCTTACACTCCATTCCGAAACTAAAAGAAGAATAACAGTTTATTTGATAATGTATTCCTACTAAAAGCTTAGTTGGGTAACTTTAATCCACTTGTGACAGTTAAAATTCCAACTCAAAAAACTTACTTGATAGATGCATTCTCTTTTCCTACTTGACCGAGCTCGCAGCAGTCCTCATGGCAAGCTTAAAACGAGCCTTGTGTACCCCCTCTTGGATGCAGAACAACTCAATCCATCCCCCTTGATTCCATTTGGAAGTTTGACACCGTCCCTAAACTGAAAAGCTTCTTTTGGCTTGCTGTGCAAGAGAGAAATTAAACCAAGGTTTTTCTACAGCATCTTTATAGTGTTTCTTCTGATCTTTTCCCCCAATGTAATTCCTTCCGTGAATCGACCCTCCAATCTTTTGCGAGATTGCACCTTCTTCTCAAGACAATGGCTTTCCTTACCTACTCTACCAAATGCATTTTTCCAATCCAAATCACATATATAATGGATTTTTGAGAATTGTAAGTCCATCCTTATCCTCCACAATGGAATGCCTTAGAAGATCCTTTTTCCTTTCCTTTGCTGGAGCAGTTGGCTTTGCAGAAACTACAAATGTTTTGATCCGGATCAAAGCTCTAAACACCATGTTCTTAACTTTACCCAAGATAGGGCTTTGGGAATGGCATGCGCTGGGCAGGAATATTCCCAGTAACAAACCAAATTTCTCCTGTCAATTGATTAAATGGCTGGTGTTGTTAAGCTGAACACAGATGGAACTATTAAGGACAATCCTGGCCCGGCAGGAACTGGTAGTGTTTTCAGAGATGATTGTGGTAGATGGGTTCAGGGTTTTGCTTTGAATGTGGGTACTTGCACCATCCTGTGCGCTGAGCTATGGACCTTACATCAAGGGCTCTTGCTTGCTATTAGACTTGACATTCACAACCTTGTTATTCATGACACTGCCGATATTCATCCACTTAGTCCTATTGTCGAAAAATACAGGTTCATGATCATAAAGCTTAGAAGCTGTCAGTTGAAGCATGTCTTTGGAGAAGGAAACCAAACCGCTGATGCTATGGGATGTAATTCGAATGCTCTGGTGTTGTTTGATTCCCCCCTTCCTTTGCTTGTGATGCCTTTATGACTGACTGTAATGGGATTTTATTCCCATATCCTCTATTTACCAAAAAATAAAAAATAGAAGTGTCAAATGAGTGGTTCGGGTTGGGATATATAGGTCACGGGTTAACAAGGACCAGGTCGAAAAGACTCGCATAGGTCATTAAATAAAATTTCTTACGCATAGGTCACGGTTGGTGCCTCCACCATTGTTGTGGATTGTTGTTGAATATGGCAATCAGATTCTAATGAAGTATCTGATATAGTAAGGAAAACAGGTGTAATTTTAGGCATTTGGTTTAAAGGAAAATTTTACCGACCAGAAACTGAGTTAAATCATAAGAGGAACATTGCGCTTAGGCAGTAGGCACATTGAGCGCCATAGGCTTAGTGGGATTTTTCATTTTGAGGGAATGAAAATTTCTGTTGATGATCGTGTGGCTAGTCAGTGAATATCTCTTCTCTGTTGAGGTGATTTTTTTTCTTCCAGATTTTGGGTCTCGTTATTGGATCATATGGTAATGTTTCAGGCTGACACTAGATTGCAGAGAAGGTGTTCGACTTATTCCCCAAGGAGTTGCTGTGCATTGTTCTACTGATATGGAGTTGCTTTGTTTGATTAGTGTCTTGTTTGATATGTATTTTTTCTATGATCAATAAAATTAATCGGGAAAGTTCAGTCCAACTAACAAAAAAACCATTTGCAGTCGGAGCCACAAACAAAAATGCACAGAATCAGAATGTCTTCGAAAACCTTTTCCCTCCTCCACAAACACCATTATCTCCCATTCCCCCCCGCTCCCCAAACAATCATCTCCTTGAACCTGATTTTCAAACAATATCACAAACCCACTATACCCAACAGCGACATCAGCAGCAGCAGCAACATCAACAACAGTGTTCTATCGACTGTTAGGAGAAATGGGTTTGGCTTAGTTTGCATCGAAACCAAACAAGACAACTGTACGGACGAAAACGAGTACGATGAATTCGCTGCTGATGTCGAAAAGGTGTACAGAATTCTAAGAAAATTCCACTCTAGGGTTCCAAAGCTGGAGCTCGGTTTGCAAGAGTCGGGCGTTGTTTTGCGCTCTGGCTTGACCGAACGCGTATTGAATCGTTGCGGTGATGCAGGGAATCTAGGGTACAAGTTCTTTGTTTGGGCATCGAAGCAACCGGGTTACAGTCAGAGCTATGAAGTGTACAAAGCAATGGTCAAAATTCTAAGTAAAATGAGGCAATTTGGTGCCGTTTGGGCTTTGATTGAAGAAATGAGGAAAGAAAATCCACAATTAATATCACCTGAATTATTTGTTGTTTTGATGAGGAGATTTGCTTCGGCAAGAATGGTGAAGAAAGCGGTTGAGGTGTTAGACGAGATGCCAAAGTATGGGTGTGACCCTGATGAGTATGTATTTGGTTGTTTATTGGATGCATTGTGCAAGAATGGTAGCGTTAAGGAAGCAGCACAACTTTTTGAGGATATGAAAGTTAGGTTTAGGCCAAGTTTGAGGCATTTCACTTCTTTGCTGTATGGTTGGTGTAGGGAGGGGAAGCTTATGGAGGCTAAATTTGTGCTGGTTCAGATGAGGGAGGCGGGTTTCGAGCCGGATATTGTGGTCTTCAACAATTTGCTAAGTGGGTATGCACTAGCAGGGAAAATGGGGGATGCTTTTGATTTGTTGAAGGAGATGCGAAGGAAAGGTTGTGGCCCAAATGCGAATTCGTATACTATTTTAATCCAGGCGCTTTGTAGGTTGGGAAGTACGGAGGAAGCAATGCGGTTTTTTGTCGAGATGCAGAGGTGTGGTTGTGAGGCTGATGTTGTGACTTATACTACATTGATTAGTGGGTTTTGCAAGTGGGGGAAGATTGATAGGGGTTATGAGATTTTGGATAGTATGATACAGCGAGGTCTTATGCCAAATCAAATGACTTATTTGCATATTATGATGGCTCATGAGAAGAAGGAAGAGCTAGAAGAGTGCATGGATTTGATGGAAGAGATGAGGAAGATTCGTTGTGTTCCTGATCTTTGTATTTATAATGTAGTGATTAGGTTGGCTTGTAAGTTAGGGGCGGTGAAAGACAGTGTTCAGGTTTGGAATGAGATGGAGGCAAATGGGCTTAGTCCAGGGGTTGATACCTTTGTTATTATGATACATGGGTTTCTTGTGCAAGGATGTCTAATTGAAGCTTGTGAGTACTTCAAAGAAATGGTTGTGAGAGGTCTTTTATCTGTTCCTCAATATGGTACTTTGAAGGAGTTGTTGAATTCGCTGTTGAGAGCTGAGAAGCTTGAAATGGCAAAAGATGTTTGGAGTTGTATTGTAACTAAAGGATGTGAGCTTAATGTGTCTGCATGGACAATCTGGATTCATGCTCTCTTCTCAAATGGGCATGTGAAGGAGGCTTGTTCGTATTGTATAGACATGATGGATGTGGATTTAATGCCGCAGCCGGATACTTTTGCTAAGCTCATGCGAGGTCTTAAGAAGCTGTATAATAGGCAGATTGCTGCAGAGATTACTGAGAAGGTGAGAAAGATGGCTGCTGACAGACAGATGACTTTTAAAATGTATAAACGGAGAGGGGAGAGAGACTTAAAAGAAAAAGCTAAGGCAAAAGAGGATGGGAGGAAAAGGAGGGCTCGTAGGCGCCAGTGGGGTGGGGCTCTTAGTAGAGCTAACATCTTCTAGTTTGGATGCCGTGGTCATTTTGAAGCAGCCTGCAGCTTATATAGATAAGATTGTTCCTGAGCCAGTGGAAGCATTCACTTTTAATAGGATGGGGAGGACCTTTTGAAGAAAGTAATTGTACAGCATGAGCAATGAATTCGCACGCTCAACGGTTTTTGTAAAGGATATATTAGGTAATTTATTTTGACCATTACTGTACCAGTTCATTTTCCTGCCCTGCTATTTGCTCTGTTAGTAATCTTTATTATAGTATTGTAGTGACTGGGCCAGGCTGCCATTAGTATTCCAGGTAGCTTATATGTCCTTCACAATTATTCCTCTTCATAAATTGATTCGTTTAATTATCCTTGGACGCTATGAATAAATCTTTGCATGTGAATCTGGAGTTGAAACAGTTTGGCATTATTCTTTGCGGGTTCATAGGTTTGTTAAGCGATTATATATAGATTTATAGTCATGTCGAGGAGGCAAGTTCCACACGGTTATGGATAGTGGACACTTACCGTTTGCAGGAGCCATACATTCAAAGTCATGACCTTCTCTGTTTTTATCCATTTGCCTTGTCCTCCTTGTACGTTATTTCCTGATTTGTCTTCTCTTGTAAGTTACTACAATATTTGGCTTAGTAATTATGATTATTGAGTACCCATAACATAAAAAATCAACACAAAATGGTGCAAATTGTAAGATTTAATTCTAACCCATTTTCTTTTGTCTTTGTTATAATTTGGAACCTCCAGTAGCCTTTGTTCTCACTGGCTTTGCTTATAGTGGCCCAGGTCTGTATGCAGTGAAATGATCTTAAGTATAGTTAGTTGGCTTCTCGTTATGATATGTTGTCACTTTGTGATTCGAAGCATACATTTTGTTATACAATGCATTGATGGTACTGTTGTTTGTTACAATATAGGTATATTTTGAGGTGGTAATGAAGCAATTAACAAGTTTGTAGGTAACTTAAGTTTGCCTTACCCTCCCATCATTTATTTCGAGTTTAGTTTACCTCTTCAGGTTGCTGTTTGTATTTGATTTTTCTGTAAGAATGTTAAAAGGAATGCGCATGATGTTTTTTAAGCTGGGTTTAGGAAGTATGATATGTTTCACTGCTTAAAATTTTAAGATCTTCCTCTAGAAGTTCAAGTGATTTTTTCAACAACATTTGTAATAATGAAATTAAGTGCAGACGAATGGGAAGCACCTTCAGTAAACATATCTTTGGTCCTCAACCTCAGATCTGCTTGTAATTGGTTCACTTTCATCATAGAACAGCTATCATGGAATAGCCTCTCACCGTTCTCTCTTCTTTGTTGTTTGTTCCCTTTAAAGGGTACGAGAAGTAGAGAGATGGTAGAAGGCACAATTTCCTCCTTGATCTTCATACTTATATTAATGCGTTTGTGTTTGCTAGGGGAACTGTCTTGCCTAGTCCTAAATCTAACATTATGAGTGTTGCTTTTGCTACAAATATTATGCTTCTTGAAAGAGAGGCAATGAATAATGTCAAAAAACCAAGCCTCTTTTTTCCTTCTAGGTTTTTCTCTTCTTCCTTTTTTTCTTTTGGGGGGGGGGGGGGGGGGGAGGTGGGGTGTTAGATCAGTTATTGATATGATGAACAGTGAAATATCTTGGAATATCAATTTCAGTTAGTTTGATATGCTTAAAATTGTCGCCTACTTGTCTGCTTCCAATGATTAGTTGCCCTGTACAGTTTATCAATAAACGTTGATAATTTCTGAGATACTCTTAGTTTCATAGTCAATGGAGAAGTGAAAACGACTGGACAAAAGATTCTACCTTACCAGAACTCCAAAAATGTTATTCCGGGCATTTTCTTGGTAGTTTTTAAGAACTTCATTCTCTAACCTCTCAGTTCGGCACCTAGTTGTAATTTATTACTGGAAGTAATAATAATCTGCTTTTTTTTATTATTTGGTTCGACATTAGTCATAATTTATCTTATTTTGAAGAAAGCTTATGTTGACAACATGCTCCAAGTTTTGCATGTAGGCCCTGATACATATTAGGTGGTCTCTAAACTTTTGAAAGATAAAGAAACTGACACATGGGGCTTGGAACCGTACGTAGCAGAGGATGCAGATGCGTACTGCAAGAGTCTTTTGCACAAAGGCATTGTCGTGTGCTGATATCAAATTCACTCTGTCCTACAGGTCAAAGTCGTTTTCTCTTGTTCTTGTGTCGGACATTCTGGATTGCCTGTCTCCAAAGTACCTCAACAAGACGTCCAGAATTGGCGAGGTGGCTGCTGATAGTCTTGCTGTTTTTGCGGGTAATTGACTTAGAATTTTAAATTGCCCTGTAGAATATGAATGTAAAGTATTTAAATAAAACATATATCTTTATCTTCATATGTAGATATATGTGTGTTTCTGTTGTATGTATGAATATTTATAATAGAAACCATCATTTCTTTCTTTTTTTCCTCTTCTTTATATTTTTTTGGTATGTAAGTCGATTAAAACAATTATTTCAATGACGATAGCTTTAGATGAAGTGATTTTTTAATAACTTAACCTTTCTTGGCCAGTGTATCAGCAACTTCAATGGTCTCCCGATAAATCTATTAAAATATTAACTTTTCCAATCTCTCTGTCCCTCCCTCCCTGTTTCTGGTGTTGCATGTGCGCACACAACAAGCAGCTGAGTAGGCTACTTTAATCTTTCATAATCCATCCAGTGATGATCAATGATATGGGGTAACATTATTGTTAAAGAGCATCTGAATATGCTTTGCATATGTCATAAATTAACTGCTGAATAATTTTTAGATGTAAATAGTATCTTTTCCTGGTTCTGTTAGTTCATCAGGACACTATCATCAAATTCTTTCACCTCCTTATATTTTAACATTACATTTTGATATGATTAAAATGTAAGTGTCCTGGGTTAATTTATTCTTCTCCTTTCGGTTTACTTGAAAATGCTTTTGGTGACCAAAGAATTTCTTTCCTGTTTTCATTTTCATTTTTAGGTTACCTTGGTCAACAGAGAGCTAAAGTTTCACAGATTCAAATTTGGACGGCCTGTGAGTTGCTATCTGCTGAATGATTTAACTTTCTTTTATAATTAAAAAAAACATTTGGAGGGATGATATAACTTTGCTCATCGATAATAATCAATTTGTAGGATTAGTATTTCTCTAAAAGCATGTGATTTGGATTTGAAATAGGTATATTAATCTAGTTAGTTGGCAAGTTAGGTGGCTGTAAATGGACTTCAAATTTTCTGTTTTTTTAAGGTTTATTCTAGACTTTTTTGTCTGTGCACGGCTATAAATTGTCATTATCACTTTGAACCTAAGTTGCATGGTTATCTCTCAAGTTCATAATCAATGTTAAAATCAGAGAGCTGAGGTGATTTGGTAGCAGCAAGCAAAGATAACTGTACTTATAACAGAGAAGAAAAAGAAAACAAAATTGTCACTGGACGTAGTAAATATACATGTAAATAATTAAGGGATACTTGTAGCACATAATATCTAAGCTATGATTGATGGGTTTTTTTCATTTAACCAGAGGGTTTCCAAGAGTTCATTTTAATGGATGCTGGACTAGGTGAGGATTACTGATGGAGAACACGTGGAAGATAAAGCTATAAAACGAAAGTCAGATTCTGATCCAGCTTTACGTGAATATTTCCCCACTCGAGATGTGAAACGCCTTCAACAAGCATTTAAGCATGGAGAACCAGAAGATGAAGAATCAAAGACTGTTGACTTCGAGGCGCCAAAAGATGAACAAAAACCTTTAATGGAACAAAATGAGAAGAACACAGAATGTGAGCAAGCCCTAAGTAAAGATGACCTTGAACTTACCAAAGACGAAGATGTTTGATGTAGGATAGAATAGAACAGAAGAGATAAGAAATAGAAACCAGGCAAACTGATGTAGAACAGGAAATAAAGAGAAGAAATAGGTGAAATAGAAACCAGGCTACCCTGAGGATTAGAAGAGAAGCCAAAGAAGCCAGGCTACCTTGGGGAATGAAAGAGAAGCCAGGCTACCCTGGGATTGGAAAAGAAAGTAACTACCCTGGAGGTTAAGAAGAAATTGATACTCAATATCAATAATTTTTATTCATTCCAAGCTACCGAAAATTAACATAGAGATTATCTTAAATAGAGATCTTTAGGAATCTTAGTCTTACTCCAACACTTTAACTAAAGAAATTCAATAATGATAAAATACTAAGTTCTAATCCTATCTAAGAAATTAAGTCCTAATAAAATATTACGTCCTAAGAGCCCTACTAAAATATAATTTTTTCATGACTACAAAATTACAAATTTGTTCCCATACCTTTCTGTACTCCATCATTCTCCATCACTTAAAAAAAAACTTGACCTTGAGTTTTGAAGTGATGAAGCAACAATATTTGTGATGCTTGTACAGATGAAGCATAGTCATGGCAATTTTGAAAAACGAGGTCTCTACCAAAAAAAATTTGGCGGAGAATGTCTGCCGTGGAGGAGCTTCAAACCAAATAGACAATATAAAATCAACACTAGGAATCTGAGTATGAACCATGGTCGCACTCATGTCTTCAATCTTCTCGTGATCTTGCTTTACCTGTGAAGGAGGAACTGTGGCTAGTACAACTTCTGGATCTTTTATCAGATATGGTTTGAGCTTAGTAGCACAGTTTTCAAGAACTCTCTTTGTCAATTTCCGAGTTATCGGCGTAGCTTCCTCATTGCCTTTTTTAACACTAGCTAAATTGTGGAGAGCAACTCGCAGGAGATTTCTTCACTTTCTTCTAATACAAGGGTCATAATAGTCTCCATAGAGGAGGAGACATTCTTTGGGTGATAATTCCTGAAATACTGGAACATTTCACTGATGCAAGCGGCGACTGCAATTTTCACATCAATATGTGAATGCTTGAAAAGCTAGTCAGCAACTAAAACTTCCATCAACAAAACGAGAATAATATTACCTGACTCAATTGTAAACATCAATTGCTTAAGAGTATCCAGAGTAATATTACTTGACTCAGAAGGAAAAGCAGAAGAGAGAGAAGCACAACACCCTGACAACTCTAGTCCAAAAGATCCACGATCCTCCAAGGGTGGAGGAGTAGATGAGGTAGCAACATTGGACTGAGGATGTGTCCAATATTTTTCAAAGGTGATTATGCTACTTTTGAAAGACAGTGATGCAGAAAATGAAAGGAATTATGTACTATTATAGGATTTCTGGGATATTAGGGAATTATTATGTTTTTGATTTATTTCTTATTATGTTGAGGATTTTATTTGGGAGTTATTATGTTTTGATTTATTTCTTTTTATGTTAGGAATGTTATTAATTAGTAGGATTTTCTAGTGTGGTTGGTGCTTATATAAGCACCTTATTATGTTAATTTTCGTAGACTGGATTACGAATTGAAAATTGATTGTCTTTTGCCTATCTTTGTTTATCAACTTGTTCTGTTCTCCCTTTGTCCTGTTTTCTTTTTTACCTAGTCTATTTTCTCTTGGTCAATCTCCCTCCTTCTCCCCTTTCTCAATTTGTTTCTCTCTACCTATCTGTCCGGCATCAAATGGTATCAGAGCCGAATCCCTCCCTCTGTCACAACAAATTCTCTCCTTAAACCCAGATTAAAAAAAAAACCTCAAAATCATTTTTTGTTGTATTTACATCAAATTGGAGTTACTCGTGAGGAATGCGTGAGTTTAGTCGAGATCTTCTGGTTTTCATCATGTACCGTATCCTATTACATAAGATGTGCTCTATCAAATTTTTGGTCCATTTGATCATGTGGAGAAAATTAGTTTTTCCTTTAACTCAATGGAATTTCAAGCTCTCGTGCAATACTATTGGCCTCAGGATGCTATCTGGGCTAAAACCAAGTTGGATGGTTGGTGTATTTATGCTAATTGCTGTCAATTGGAGATTGAGTATTCCACTTTTGAGACTCGAATTCGCAAGATGCAACTCATTGAACAAGTGAAACAACAAGTGGAAGCAGCTTTCACCAAAACTTCTACTAGTTTTGATTCCACTCAAGACAAGTTTGAAATTGTTTCTGCAATCCACACCAACTTTGTAAAGAACGATCAAATCATTGAAGAAAGCTTTACCATTTACTGTGAAGATGCACTTGTTGAGTCACTTCAAAACAAACAAGGCCAAAGCCAAGATGAGGGCAAGATTTGTGCGCGTGACCTTCCTTACATTGATTTTGTCCTCCTGCATTGGCTTGAGGCTCCTCAAGAATCTCCTTTTGATATCCTTCTTCTGCTCGATCAAGAATGCTACCTCTCGAAAATTGCAAGTCTTTACCATGCAACTTCACAATCACAAGATTTGATACTTCACCACTTCAATACTCGTGGTCGAGTTTTTTGTAAGTAGGGGAGAATGATGCAGAAAAGGAAAGGAATTATTTATTATTCTAGGATTTCTGGGGTATTAGGGAATTATTATGTTTTGATTTATTTCCTATTATGTTGAGGATTTTATTTGGGAGCTACTATGTTTTGATTTATTTTCTTTTATGTTAGGGATTTTATTAATTAGTAGGATTTTCTAGTGCTTGGTGCTTTATAAGGACCTTATTATGTTAATTTTGGTAGACTAGAATTATGAATTGAAAATTGATTATTGTTTTGCTTTCTCTGTTGGTTATTTCCCCTGTACCCTAATTTCTTTTGTACCTAGTCTATTTCTGTCAGTTATCTCTGCTGCTTCTGTGTTGTTTCTCCCATTTATCTATTCTGCTTCTATTCTATCTATATGTCCGGCATCACATAGTGTAGTTTGATCCAAAAGATGAAGGAGCTTATCAACCGACAAATGAGGACTTGTAAACTTATACGAAGTTCAGTGAGTTGTTAGTCAATCTCGAAAATAGACACCATATTTCTAATTTAATTAAATCAAAAACAGTAGAGAAGAAACAATATATTTCTAATTTAACTAAATTAGAAACATAAATAAAGCATGAAAGAAACTTTTTTTTTTGTTTTTTTTGTCAAAAAGAAAAAAAGATTAAATACAGCAAACAAACTGAAAGATAAATACAAAACCTTAGAAATCTGCATAGGCAGATCTGCATCAGCTGGTCAAAGACAAGCCGACCAAACACTGTTCACGTCACTAGGTCTGATTTTTTTTTTCTTTTTGAGATGTAGGACATTTTTTCCAAGCAAACTGATGTAGAACAGGGAAAATAGAGAAATAGAAACCAGACTACCTTGGAGGTTTTAATAGAAGCTTGGTTGCCTTGGAGATTGGGAAAGAAATCAAGCTACCTTAAAGGTTGAGAAAAAATTGATACTCAATATCAATAAATTTTATTCATTCCAAAACTATCGAAAATTAACATAGATATCTCTTAAATAGAGATCTTTAGGAATCCTAGTCCTACTCCAACACTTTAACTAAAGAAATTCAATAATAATAAAGTACTAAGTTCTAATCCTATTCAAGAAATTAAATTATAATAAAATATTGTCTTAAGATCCCTACTAAAATATAATTTTTTCATGATTACAAAACTACAAATTTGTCCCCATGCCCTTCTGTACCCATCAATGTTTCACCCAAGGTTGAATACAAAGTGAAGTTGCACCTCTTGAGCCAGTCCTATGCAAGGTTGTCTCAATTGAACCAGTCCAACATAATGATGAATTTGTTGAGCATACTCATTGAGTACGTAGATCAAGTTCACGACAAAGATGAAGATAAGGTTGAAGAGAAGAGTGTGGTCATGGGTGATACAAATGCTACCATTGTTGATTTTATCCTACCTAAATGGTTTGAAGCTACTCTAAAACGAACTTTTTCCGCAGATATTTTTATCGTTATTTTTTAAACCTGATAGACACTTCAAATTCAAAGAGTTTAGAGATTATGCCTTGTTTTCTCCAAGCATCAACGGTCTTGATACTTCATCATTTTCCAATTCGAGGTCAAGTTTGAAAAGTGGGAGACACATGGAAGACTAAAAATCGGGGTTTTAATGTGATTAGATGTTTTATAATTAAGGGAAAATATGTAATATTGATGTTTGTGATATCTAGATATTTAATAATATTTTAGATATTCTAGTATTAGGAATTAGGGTGTTTGGTTTCCCATTTGGATTATGTTTCCTATTCAGTTTATGTTGGGTGCCTATATAAGAGTAGTGATCTAGGCTAGACCTGATTTGAGAACTGAATTTGATTAAGAATATCAATTTTTGTTCTGGTACAGGTCTTTTGCCTTCTATCCAATAATATTCTCTTTTATTATCTCGTGTTCTTATTTTTTAATTGATTTAAGGACAAACCCTTTTTGTTCAATTACTTTACGATGATTTGATTCAGTGTGCTGGTTTATCCTTACCTCTGACTTATGCTTCACTTGTGAAGGGCAAAATGCGGAGCTCGTCTTGGTAGTTTCGTTTTTTCGTCCAGAAAAGATTTGAAGAAAATGAAGCTGCTATTAAAAAGTTTGAGCAGGCTGCTTCCAAGAGGTCATACAACCCAACCTGTCAAGTCTTCAACCTCAACCCATGCCTAAGAGAATTTACTAGATCAAATTCTCACCATTTTTTTTATGCTGTCAAGTTCAAGGAAAAGAAATATCATCAGCACTCATATAAACAGAGCCTCTTTGGAGAAATTCTTCTGGTAAAAGAGATGTTGTTGGCATGACCTTATGTTGTGCCCTTTACAATTTACAATATATTTTTTTATTTTCTAATTGATGGTTTTTTTTCCTGTCTATGCTTGGGTCTGTCAGCACCTTAGCAACGTAAATACCATGCTGTACTTTTTTCATGCATCTTAAAGTCTGTCCTATTCAAGAGTGGGTAAATGCTCATCTGGGGCAAGATATGGTCACAATATGTCTTCTGTTAGAAAGGCATGTGCTACGTATATTTGACTGTCTTATCAATATTTTAATGCTCATGTTTTAATTTGTCATTCAATGCATTTTGAGTTTCCAGTTTGGTCTAATTGTTGGCAAGTGAGCTGCAATTTAGGGTGCTGATCTTATGGGTTTTGCTGCAAGGTCAATGTTGGATGAGCTGGAGCTGGAGCTGGAGGTCATGCTTGTTGTGGTTGATCCTCGTTCTCTTGGAAAACTGAGTTCGATGAAGAGGAGCAAGTTCGATCTGTCCAGAGGTCAATCAAGCTAAAAAGCTCGAGAATGACACCTTCGAAGCTTGAATGAAGAGTGAACTATATGACTACATTCTTATTTAATTTGAAAACTGCTTTTTCTTTAAGATTGAAATCGATTCCCAACGGTTTTAACTGTTGGTACAGGTTGAAAACAAAACCACCAGCTAGATTTGCCGGACACTCAGGTCAGTGATTTTCTAACCCCCTGAAAGCATTTATACTGGGGGGTTTTAACCCTCGACGAAGCCTATTTTTTTCTTTATAACTCATTAACATCAGATTCCAATCATTCTATCACAAACAGTGCTTAATTTACAAATGATACCGAAAATTTTGTTGTTAAAAAAAGAGTATATTAATATTTTAGTATTTTTTTTTCATAATTTCAACTCAAGAACATATCTAAAAAAAAGTTAAAATTGTATTTTTTTTTTCATTTTTTCGCTAAAAATAGTTCATTAGAGAATGGGGCTGCGGACCAGCGAAAAACTACAAAAGGAACCCGCCTAACCCGAGTGAAATTATGAGCCCTAATTAATATTGCACTCTCTCCTAGCGTATGATTTATTGTTGACGTAAATAATTGATTCAATGGTTAATAAAGTTGGGAATCATTTATTGTTTTGGTTAACCTGTTTAGTATGTAATATAACAACAGTACACAATTTTAATTTTTTTAAAAATTACTTTTTAAGTTTTTAATTCTTTGCATAATTTTTTTTTTGTGTTGAACCTAGTCTAGAGTCTAACAAGTATTTCTCCTCGAAGTGGGTCTCTTTTCCCAGTAGAAAGCAAAGTACAGTAGAAATAAAAATAGAAAAATTATACCAAAGTCTTTGAACTATTGTCATCTAACACTAAATTATTTAAATTATGAATTGGTATTAAAGGTTTTCAAAATTTCAATTAATTGCAATGTCATCTTTTTATAAATACAATGCTTTTTTTTTTTCTTTGAGAAGGTTTAATACAATAAATAAGAGTTCCAATCAACTCTAAAAACCGTTTGAAAATCATTCAAAAAATTTCGAGAATTTTCATTTTTCATTTTTTTTGTTGTTGTGATTTTTCAATAGGAAAAATAAGAAACAAATATTTTTAGTATGAAATTTTTTTTATATTGGTAGATCATATTTATTTTTATATGTATACAAAAAATTATGATTAAATTTTTTAAATTATTAAGTTTTTAAAATAATTTCATTAATGAATAATAGTTTAAGTACCTCCAATACAATTATACCAAAGAAAATTGCTCAAAATATGAAAAGAAATGCCCTACTCTACCTGCTCTTTGTTCTTTGAGAAGTATGAAGATTGCTTGTAACTTTATATAACTACTCAACTTTTCATTTGGTACAATATTGTCTGTTTTGAAACAATAAGTTTCATGGTTTTAAAACATGTTGTACAAATAAAAATGATAATCACTTATAAACAGCACAATCACATCTTTTTTAATCGATGTAAAATATCAAAACTTGACCTCAATTTCGAATGTCACACTTTGTTAAGAGTAAATGTAATTGAGCTTTCTAGGCGGTAGTTTCTTACATTTTCTTTGGGTTAATTGGACGGTGGAAGTAGATGTGTCTTAAAACTCTTCCCACCTGCCTGCGTAGTCTCTCACATATATTATACACGGTTGTGCTGCTACTTTTCATCACTTAAAACATCATATCCAATTAAGTTCACTTCAAATTCATTGAAAAATGGTGGATCTATAGTAGTAATTCCAAAAGCTTTACGGCTTATATCAGTTCAAACAAGCTGATCCCCAACCTTTCTTAACCTTTTGAGATTTGCTTTTTCATCTTCAATATTCATCAACCGTAAGCTTCTTTATACTCTCTATTTCATTTTTTCTTCTTTTTATATATAATTTGGCTGATTTTTTTGACGGTGTATAATAGTGTTCTGATTTTCCAATCATAACAAAACCAACTACTAATCCATTGTTAGTTTTGGTTTAACCAGAATGATGCTATATGGAGGATTTGAAAGGAAGCTTTTTAAGAGATCAACAATGAAGTTTTGTGAATTCTTTTGATAGTTGGAATGAGAGGCCTTGGAAAAACTTGTTTACAAAACATCCTTCTAGTGCTTCTTCCCAACCTTTATGGGTTAGTTTTTAGAAGGTACATATGCATTAGGTTGAAGATATAGGAAATATGAAACAAAATATGATGATTCATACTATTGTTCAAATGAGACTCTGACGCAGTGGGCTGGTTTATGATGCGAAATTGTGATGATCAGGGCGCTATTTAGTTGGAAATGTTCTGGTTGCTCGTTGAATAATGCGGAAGTATCAGTTATTGACTTGATTGCTTATTCATTAGAGTGCTAGCTAGGAAGTCATGCACAGGATGAAGCTTGTTTTACATTTTGCTCTACCCACCAGGCATTTGTACTATGTCCGCAATGAAGCCGAGGTTCCCTTTATGGAATGGAGGTTTTTTGAATCTTGTTATGGCTATTAGGCTTTCTTTTTGTCATGGGATGAATCCTTGTACTAAGGTCCATGAATATCAATAAATTTCATTTTGGCTTTCACCATGTTTTTTAGTTGATGTCAATTGTTGACATGTCAAGAGAATTTAGAGAATTCGTAAGTCTACTGTAAAAATTGTCACATTTAATAGTAAATTGTCATATTTAGTGATAACAAGTGATATTAACACAATTTATCACCAAACTAAAAAACTTTAACATCAAATGAGATCAAAATACTAGCAAATTCCACTAAGAAATTTGATTTATCAAAAAAAAATACTAGGAATGTGACACTTTTTATTTGACTCCTTTTAGGAGAGAGAAAACTGTTTATGATAACAAATTACATATTTTTATTACTTTTTATTCAAACATGCTAAGTATTCAAATTCTATAAATTAACAAGAAAGAAACAATATTAATACAATAGAACACACGTACACTATTGGCTTTGATAGCAACGACCAGTTCTAATACCCTTTGATCCATCAGAATTGATGTCAAGGATATGGCTAACAGTACTAACATTGGTCTCTCAAGACCAACCAAGAACAGAGGTAAGAATATAAAGCAGAAGCAGAGATATTGGATACATAAGATATGCTACAATACATGCCCAAAATGGGATGTTGGTGCTGAAGCTGGCAAAGAATCCTATCGACGTGCAAATAATCAAAACAACCAGAATTTCAGCTGAGAAATCCCACGGTATATCTCGCAAGTAAACGAGCGCCAAGAAGGTCGCTAACCCCATCATATTGTTCATGAACACTCCACTATAAATCTGCACAATTCCCTTGAAGTGTCAATTAGCAAGAAACTACTTTCTACTTAAGTACCTTTCTAATGGATAATAAACACTTCATTAAAGTGAATCATAGATTATAGCAATAATGGATGCTGCTAGTTAATAAAAATTCTTACTTAGATCTACTGCCATAAAAATTTTCTAGACCGGAGGTACTCTCCATCTAACATGGAGAGAGTAGAAATTTTCAATCTGACGGTGGAAAGTACCTCTTATTTAGAAAAATCTCATCCCTAGTCTGACTTTAGATATAATAATATACAATAACTTGAAAACTACTATTTTCTAAGTAGTTTTTGAGAATAATCAAAACTGAACTTAACCTAAAAAACAGTTTGACAACTGTTTTACCAAATATTAAACAGGTGTTAGCTTACAAAAACTGTTTCAGAAACAATTTTAACTACCAAAAAGGGAAACTGCAACTAGGATGCCTTTACATTTAAAACACACTGACTTAATTTTGAAGGAAAATTCAAATAACCCAGTAGAAGCACAAGAGAGAATTTCATGATAGTCATTAGATGTTACACCAAACATGAAAGTCTCAATATATAAGCAAAAAAAAATCTGAGTTTGAGGGAGAATAAACCTCAGAAAATGTAAGAGAGGCAGCATCATTGGTCTTCTTTCTGGCAGAAGATATTGCTCTAAATCCCTGTCTGAAGTTCAAAGCCAAGGGTACGACTATGTATGAGACCAAGAACGAAGGGATGTTTGCCGCTGTAGAGAAGTCATGAAGAGTTTTCATGAGGGGTGTTGCAAGAAAAAATGTCATAGCAGTTCCAAGAACGATTAGAAAAGCAGCCTTAATATAATTCCACCAAGGTTTATCTTTATTGGCAGCACCTTTACCCTGCCTTTTGGGAGCTATTTGGCTCTGCTTCTCTTCTGTAGTACTACTCCCCTGTGATTATGGTTCAATGAGAATGTTTCCATATTTTTGCTTAGCATTTAACGGTGTGTTTGGTGGACATGGACATGATGAGAGGAGGATTCTCATCTGTTGATGACACAAGATATAAAGTCATACATTTTTGGAGAATAGGATGAGTCATCTTATCATCCTACTTATTTATCTCTCATGTCTACCAAACACACCCTAAAAAGATCATTACAAGAGTAGAGTTATACATTTGAATTACTGTGCCAGAAGAACTTGTGCTGATGTCGAAATTGATTACTGTTATTAGCCTTGTTAAGCCAATTTGAGAGTCCTTTAACGAACTCAGTCTCACTTATCTGAGAATCATTTGAGATATCAAACTCTTCCTTCACCTTTGCCACAAAATCATGCTCATTCATGCCAATTTTTTCGATTTGTATTCCAATGATCAATGATTCCAGTTCTTCAGTTGATATATATGAATTTCTGTCCTTGTCAATCCGTTGAAATAGCCTGCAAACATCTTGTTTAAGTGTAAAGGGGTTCCTGACCAAAATGACGTTCCTATTTTATCCAAGCAGACGCCTGAAAACGTAAGTTGAGGAACTTACTTTTTAATTTTGTGTACATCAGGCTTGCCATTGGTAGTGAGAAGATTCTGCAATAGGTTCTTTCGTACATATTTACCCATCAAATACTCAAGTCTTCTGTTCTGAATCCATGGCTCAAATACCTGGACCGATATAATTTGTTTGATGTGATTAGAAGATATAAAAATGATGCAGCTTTGGTGGCAAAGCAAGCCTTATATCCTGGGGAAAGCAAGCCTTACCTGATAAGTGCAGTAAGCAATGAGGGAAGGAAGGGTAATGATGAGAGAAATCAACACTGCTAAACGCATCCCCGAAGACGAATTGAAAATTTTCGCTAATTGAAGAATGAAAAATGGAATCATCGTTAGAAGCATGATTCTTGCACTGTACCTGGTTTCTTCATCTGTTGTCACACCATACCCTGCACAGACACGTACGTACGTACGTGCACACATCAAATGCATTGAGCTACAGTTTTTTAAGGTACATTTGGTAGAGTTTTCAAATCGATTTTTATTTCTAAAACCCAAAAGCTAAGTCAAATATTAAAAAAAAAATCATAAGTTGAAAATAGATTCTAAAAAACTGAAAAAATGTTTTACATATAAATCAGTTGAAATCTATTTTACTAAACACTAAACAATTTTTAACTTTACAATTATTTTTAATCATTTGATTTATTCTAATTATAGTTTAAGTTTTTATTTGTGAAAACGGTTTTTAAAATAATATTTTTTTTATTACTAGTACTTTTAAAACAATTTTTAGTAAAACAAAATAAAGCTAAAAGTTGTTTATTTGAATGAGTTTTCTTTTGTGTGTTTGGTCTAAAAAGTCTAAAGATCTAGTATTGAATATGAGGAACAAAGAAAAACCAGTTAAACTGAATGATTTCTTATTTCCATTATGTGATGAAGCTGAAGTCTCCAAAAGATGATCATTTTCTGAATTTGATGAAGCTGAGGTGTCAGAAAGGTCCAAGTCATAGCTGCCAAATGCAACAACAGAACCCCAACATAAGGTGAGAGTCATAATAACTGATCCTGCAAGTAAGCCCATTTTCATTGCTGCCATACTCTTGATAGTTTCTGTAGTTCCTGAGACTTCAGTCACTAGAAAAACGAAAAGCATATATTTAATTATTTCACATTTTCCATCATGCACCCATAAGACATTTATTAAATTTCTGATTTATAAATAAGCAAATGAATTTACATGAATTCAAAGCATGTTTCCCTTTGGTAGATCGAACAGTAAATAAATGGTGAAGCTTGATTAGGGATGGTAATTCGTGATTAATTGATCTGAACTGTATCTGTTTAAACGAGTATATAGATAAAAATAAAAGAATTTTTTCGCTGTTACGAATAATATATTATGGTTTTTAACGGCTTCAGGTTCTGATTTAAGTAATAAGATAATTAAACGGATATAGTTATGAATATGTAAAATTTTGCGGTAACCCACCTTTTATCATCCCTAAGTAAATATGAATGATAATTTGTGGGGTTTTTGTGATTAACCGATCTTAATCGTATCTTTTGTGGTTAACCGATCTTAATCGTATCCATTTAAGTGGGTATGAATAAAAATAAATAGGTTTTTCACGGTTACAGATCGTATTTCATGGTTTTTAACGGTTTTTGCTTTGGATTCTGATAACAAAATAACTAAACTATAAGTCATGCGTTGAATTCTGCATATTCATATTCAAGAGATTATAATTAAACATTATATTTATCAACTAAAATAATTTGTGAAGCACAAAGTTTCAAGTGCTTCATAAAATATCGATTAGGTTCAAATCCTAAGGTCAACTTCTATAAATTGATAGTTTATTACAAAATTGCTTAAAATTTTGGT
The DNA here is from genome assembly GCA_023935145.1 of Bretschneidera sinensis. NCBI lineage: Eukaryota > Viridiplantae > Streptophyta > Magnoliopsida > Brassicales > Akaniaceae > Bretschneidera > Bretschneidera sinensis. Next base: position 17,086,787 of record CM043700.1, on the reverse strand, counting down.
TTAGTTTATATTGTCAAAGGTAAGATGCTTGCTTGATGATGTTTTCATTTTTTTTTTTGAAAATACCTATTCTTGTCAGCTTGTGGAACAGTCATGCTTAAGACTAAGAGGAATACAAAATGCTTGAATCATATCCAACAAGCAGAATACTACGTATGTATGATATTACTGAAATAAATAAAAATTCAAATGTTTAGCGTTGAAAGTTTAATGATTTATTTTTAGTATTTACTGTCATTGTTTGATATATATATATATATATATATATATATCAAAAGTTCAACTTCAAATATCGTCTTAAGAAAAAACAAAAATACTCCATCGTTTATTTGCTTTATATATGAAAACCCTTTGATTATTTTAAAAATTATTATTTTTGAATAATAATAGATATTCTAATCTAAAATTTAAAATATTGAATAGAATAATTATATGAAGTATGATGATTTTAATTAATTTGGTATTATCAGACATACGAGTAAAGATAAAGACTTTTATTTGAGTTTAAGTTCATATACTAAATGTTTAGGAATTCACTTTACATAATAAAATTTTGAAAATGTAATTTGTCAATTTAAATCAAGTAATTTATCTTGTTGATGAAAAAAGAAAGATTTATTTTATTTACTTAAAAAAATTACTTCCATTTTTTTTTATTATTTCCTATATATACATATCAATTATCAATAATGTGGATAATTTAAAATTATAAAATTATTGAATTTTATCTTGTTTAGGAAATTTAATTTGAAAAATCTAACGTGATTATTTTAATTGAATTAGGATCATTTCCAGTAACTTGGAGAAAATTTTTCCCCAAATTACTGGACTAGATCTCCTCCCATTTTTAATTATGTAAGTTACTTTATTGATGAAATATTGAATATTTGATTTTATTAAGCAATAAAGAGAGATGGAAAGAGATAAAGAGAGACAGAGAGAAAAAAGAAAGGAAAAAGATTATAAAATCAAAGATAAGATTTATCAATTAGTTTTCACATTCAAACTTTTAACTCAAACTTTTATCGATAATTATAATAGTGATATTTGAGAATTGATTTAAATATGTTTAAATTATTAAATTTAAATAATTTTTGTTTTGATTTTATTGATTTAAGTATATTTTACTTAATTTTAAACATCATCAATGTTTATTTGCTTAACATTTAAATTTGCTGGTGTAGAAGGAAAAAAATTATTAAGTATTCCAAAAAAAAATATTTTATTATAAAAGAATCCATGTATGATTAAAGTGCCGTGTAGTACACTGATATTTTAATAATATATAAATGCAATAATCAAGCAAGACCACGTGTTTTCATGCATATTTGTATAAGATATATATATTTTTAAACGGATGGTATTACAAATCATATCATTTTTGAGAGAATCAAGTAAGACTTTATTAAATTTTATTAATAAAAAAATTAGAATTCTTAAAGTTCAAGAAAATGTTGTATACGATTTCACCGTCACGTAGGATCGTTTTATTTTGATATATATAGTGATATAATAATAGATAAGGACATTAAAAAAAAAAAACTAATGTAAGTCTAGTGAAACGATTATCGTTCAATCAAAGAAAAAGTCAAATGATTATAGTTAATCAATCTTAGCAATTAACTAAAAGTATATAATAATTTTGATGATGTATAGTAATATGATTACATTGTATTAAGTGTGTGTGTATATATATATATATATATATATATATATATTTGAAAATGCAATTACAAATAATTAAAATTATGTAATAATTTTATCATTATAAAAAATTGAGTATGTTAAATTAAAAAATATTGTTTTAAAAAAATATTTATATAATTATTGTTTTATCGCCATCATCATAATCAATTTTAAATTAAACTTTCACATTTCATGTTTATTGACTTTGAAAGAGTTTTTGGTTTGCATGGTTAAAGCGAACAATATTATGCAAGTGAGTGAGGTCGGAAAATAGCTGCGCCACTCTGACATAACGCGTTTTAAAGTTGTGAGATATGGGGTGCTAAAGCGGACAATATTATGTCAAGTAAGAGGTTGGGTCGTTATAGTGGTATCAGAGCTGACTCTCGAAAGCTCGGCCAAAGAGTTTACCCAGCTGGTTGCTTGGTGTGGGACCACATAGCGAGGACACAGTGCCCCGAGAGTGGAAGATTGTGATGTCTTGGTATCCCACATCAGCTAAAGAATATGTTGTTGGGCTATTTATAAGTGATAGTCACCTCAACTTACATAATGTGTTTTAAAGCCATGAGGCATAGAGTGCCAAAGTAAACAATATTACTCCAAATGGGAAGTCAAATTGTTACAATGGTATCAGGGTTTCGAGTTCAAATCTTTATATGATACTATTTGGGTTCAGATTTAAACAAGTTTTACTTTGAAAATTCCCTTCACAATCGGCATCATTACTCACATTGAGATTTTTTTAATTTTAAAAGACTTCAACTTTAAAACAAAGTGTAGGAATAGTAGACTAGAATTAAAATATTAGAATCACATCAAAAGAAACTGATCTGTGCAGCAAATTGAAGCGGGAAACGAACTTACCAAGAAGCAATGCTACTTGTGGGATCATGCCAAGCATATGAAACAAACTGGCACCAAACAAACCAGTTCCAAACATTTCGAAGAACAGATCAGAGCCGCTAGAAATGTATATCTGTGAGAGGGACAACAAGTACTCGTATACGATCAATAGGAAGAGCTGCCCCAACAGAGTTGTCGTGCAAGGAAAGAAGCCATAAATGACCTCACAAGTCACAGTTGTCGCTGCAAGATCAAGTTCAATAACTGCCGAAGATTGTCCTGTCTGATTGATGCCATCAGATACAAGACTGGGATTCACTTTTATCGAACGAGTACTGCCTCCAAAATGGATCGCCAAGAGGACTAAAAGAACGATAAATGCTACTCTGATCATCGTTCTGTTTGTGCAAAAAAATTTAGAAATTAGAAGATGGAACAGTTTAAAAAGACTTGAATAGCTAGAAGAAAAAGAAATTTGAATAATGAAGAGGACAAACCTGCTGGCTTTCCTTGATTTTTAGTTCACTGTTTTGCTATTTGAGGAACTTTGAGGGAGTTGATCCTCTCATCTTGCTAGCTATATATATGCAAATAATTAATCCATTGATACATACAAAACTATAGTGATCATGAGTAGATAAGAAGGCAAGACAAGACAAGACAACAAATAATTAGTTATCTTAAGTAATATTAATATTCAATCATGTCTGCAACCTCGAGGCTATTTATATTTAAACAAGACATTAATGTTCCAATAATTAATTTAAAATTTTCAAGATATATAGTATACTCTCACAAAGCTCTCCAAGATATATAAAATATTTCACCTTGAATATTACTATGATGTCACCAATATCACGCAAGTGATTTATGAATTATTTCTGCTCTACAATTCAACGCTCAACAGAGTTAAAAGATTTCAAGGCAACATAATTCAGATTATGACATAATAGAAAATCCAATCTACATCAAACTGCTGGGAAAGATGTTTATTTCAATGTACAATAGTTTTGGTAAGGATTTCTACAATTTCATGAAGATCTGTTAATAAAATTATATTCCAATTACAGACGAGAAGACAGACACAGTGAATAAATGAGTTGATACAATGCAGCCCATTTATTCACCAATCTAGACCCAACTGTTTAGAAAGGAAGAGTTTGTCAATCACTGCAGCGGCTGCATCAATGTAATCCTGAATTTCAATCCTCAGCATGTGTCTGAAAGAAACAAACTAAAAATGAAAAATAGAGTAGTACAACCTTATATAATTTAGAAAAGGAGAAACTAACTATTTTTTTTTTCTTCAGTAGAGTCACTACAAGAAAGTCATTTCTGGCGATGAAATAACTTAAGTTTTGGTTACGACTGCATTCGTTGTCATGATTCGTCTGTGATACTTCCGTAATTTAACGTTTGAATTTAGATTATTGTCACCAAAAATGTTAAAAAGCGATGATGAAGATACCTTTAACAATTTAACAATTTGCCGAAAGTCCTTTTAGAAATGATATTCTTGGCTAAAAGTATTTTATTTATGTATTTATTCAACTTTTTGAATGTAAAATACACTTAACTTGTACATTTACCAAAAGAGAATATCATTAAAAATAAAAACTTGCAATGATAAAAAAAATATTACTTTTATTATTTGAATCTAGAATACACAACATGATAATCAATTGTATTTACGTCGTTAATAAAACAAAAATCAACTCCAATGATCAGACAATTGCTAAACCCCCAATACAGTTTGGAACATCAACTACAAATAACCTAATCAAGCCTCACTGCTACATGTTTTATGAGAAAGTGGTCCAGTACTGGACATTTAAATCTTAGGTGTTGCCTATTCAATATGACATCAAAAAACATTTATATAGACAAAAATTTAAAAGCTCAAGTGAAACCAACTAAAGGTCAACTGGGTTAAATATGTTTTAGTTTTCTACATCCGGGCGGAGCGTTTGTATCAATGGGTATTGGCTTCCCAAAGTAACTTTCCCTCTGTCTCTTATCTGTAGGGTTTTTGCCTAACATAGGTTCATACAAAATGTATGATACAAAAGTATTATTCATTATAGGATGGTATTAGAAGAGAGAAAAGGTGACATCTGTTTTTCATCACACCGTACAAATATTGTGTCATCTATTTTTATGAATCCATGCTAAACAAGAACTTTTACCTCTTTCCCTTTAAGTGGTACACTGTCAAATTGCAATCCAGTGGGAGAAAACTGCATCTAATGTGTCCATAGGTCAGCAATTCAGTATTTTAATGAACACTTAAATCACAAAGAAAAGTATCCATCGGTGCATGCAGTCGCCATCTTCATTGAGCTTCTTCAGCAGCATACATCTACGCAGCAACAGCTTTCCTGATAGCCCACCTGTGGTAGGGAGCAAACACCTCTGCATAAGCCCTGGAAGCTGGACCCTTTAAACAGTTCCCCCTGCCACAGGAAATCAAGGAAGTGTTTAACTTCATCTTTCCAATTCCAACTTCACCATTAATGTCCATTTTGCTTCAATCTGTAAATACGTGTAGCTTCAACAGTGATTAATTATTCTTGTCTTCACAGACTAATCTGAGTTTAATTAGTTATTGATAGCAAGTAAGGAAAACAAGATTTTCAGCTAATTTGGCATACAAACATTAAAAAAGGGTCAAATGGTTGAAACATACAGCATAAAACGTGTAAACATGCTTAAGTAACTATTATAGGCCTGTACGAAACTAATCACTTTCTATAGAGAGGACAGTACTGTTCCAGAAAACTAATGGTTGAGTTAAGGACCTCGTAACAACTTTCAAATAAACACAATAATAACTATTTACATAACTATTGATGCCAAAAATGTGTTGCTGAGCTGGACCTTGGGTACCTGCGCAAGGAAAAAAAAGTGAACTGTGGGGTCACCGGAGGGAGTCCTCCAGGGATGCTCCGATGCTTAAGTTAGAGTGTGATAAGATACAAGTAAGGGTTGAGTGGTGTGTTTTTTTTTATCTGTTTGTGTCTGAGTCGTGTTGAGGGAGTACCTTATCCTTTTTATAGGGCGTTGGAGGCGGTCTTGGCCTGAGTCGGCAGTGATTATACTCCTACCTGAGTCAGGTAATGATGCCTAGGAAATCCAGCTAGGTGGATAGGAGCCGTCCGCTAGGACTTTGTCTTGTTGGTTTGATCAGGAACCACCCACGTGTAAGGGCAGTTGATGGCCTGACATCCCAACTTGGATGGACATTGGTGCCTAGGAGTCCTTTAGCTGGATGGCTGAAGGCCGTCCGCTAGGGCTTTATCTTGCTGGCTTGCTCATGAGCCAATGATGTCTGGGGCAGTCTACCGACCTGGCTTCCCAACTTGGGCTGAGTAATGATGGCTTGGAGGGCGGTAGTGATGTGGAGGCCCAGCTTGGGGCGACGGAGCCTGGAAGGGCGGTTATGACTTGGAGGCACAGCTGTCCGGTCCTGAGTCATCCACGTGTGATCTTGTGACCGGTAGCCAGGGATCCACGTGTTGTTAGTGGAAGGGTAGTTATTGGCAGTATCAATAACCAAATTAAATTTCTTAGGACTCTGTACCCACCTAGTTACTCCTTGAGGCAAAGGCAGAGCTGCTCTGTTTGCCTGATTCAGCAGGCCATTGGCAGGATTTCATATCTGGGTTTGGCTGAGCTGATGCTGCTGCACATTTCCAGACTTCGATGTTGAAGTTTCCATTCACACCTTGATTAAAAAATGTTGTGACCTTGTAAAAATTGAGATTTCTCTGTTTGTTGGGAAAAGACATTCCGTTGTTGATAGAATTTGTTCAGGCAATAATTGTAATAACTCAATCGTTGTATCTTCTTGAGGACTTCTTCCACAGAAGCTGGAGTTCCAAGCAGCTTGTCATGTCTACACCAGTAATCAGGGCCATTTGGACAAAAACCCTCCTCGTACCTGCATTCATAGAATCCCTTTTCGCTCAAAAATAAAATTTTGAACGCTTTCTCTAGCATCAAATTGAGAACTGAAAACCCATCTCGGTAATTCAATTTTTCAAAATACATAAACAAAAGTATACAAGCATTATAAACAACATGATTATAGGCTTAGCAATGAAAGAAACTGCAATAACTCTCAATGCTTGAATCATCATTAAAGACAGACAAGCAAATACGTACAAGAAGCAATAAACTAAACCAACATCCAGTAATTGCAACATAGCCTGCTTATTAATTCAAACACCAAAATTTTGATATCATATGATAGACAACAACAGAATGATTATTCATCTTTATACAAATCAACTCCATGAAAAGTAAAACCTAAGAACTAAACTTCAACCACATCTACCGCAGCGGCAGTGGCCGCCAAATTAACAGCTGTGCCGCCGCCAGCAGCAGAAGGGTCAGAGTACGGCAGGCATGGAGGCTGTGGGGCCGGTGGAGCCCGCGTCGAGGCCGCGTTCATGCAAGTTGTTGATTGCACAGATTCGATTCGAGCTCAATTTTGAGACATTAAAAAAGAAAATGGAAAAGACAATGTAACAGAGGGATATACAGATTTGCAGGTTGCTGGCTTTCAGCTGCACTCTGTTAAAACAGAGGGATATGCACAAATCAAGTATAGTAGTTTACTTAAAAGAAAAACAAATTGCAATGATTTGATCAGAGTTGCAGCCCACAACTGCACATATAATTATAAAAAGCAACTACTTTTTTGGAAAATTTAATAAATAGAGAAAGAAAGGAGATACCGAGAGAGAAAAGAGTGGAAAAGGATGAGAAGATGGTAGAGAAAAGTTTTAGTACTTGTAATATAGGTGATATCTTTATTGCAATTCTTTAAAAAGCTTCTTACTTTTGTGAATAGACTGAATGTAATAACCATTGTTAATTTCAATTTCATAGATTGATTGATATGTTAGTGCTGAAGGACCATGTTAAGTCATCTTATTATTGAGGCTGAAAATCTAATGGCCATTCGAAGGATAACCATTAAATTATCATGTGATTAATGTTAGATTAGATTAGAGAGATGTCGCTTCGAATAAAAGCGGTGGTGGATAAGTTCGTGCAGGAGCTGAAGGAAGCGCTAGATGCAGACATACAGGACAGAATCATGAAGGAGAGAGAGATGCAAAGCTACATCGAGGAGCGTGAGCGTGAGGTAGCCCAGCGTGAAGCCGCCTGGAAAGCCGAGCTCTCTCGCCGTGACGTTCCATTTCTCTTCTCTTTTATTATTTTCTTCTTTGTTTTGGTGTTAATGAAACTGGGGCTTTTCATATGTTTTGTATATTCTTACTCCACCTACCTCCTGCAGTCATTTTTGTAAACTCAATATTGACACCGATTTTAGAATTGACAAGAAACACTTGCATATTATGATTCTTTATCACCATTTTCTTTCTATGAAATTGGAAACGATTCCTTTACTTCGATTTCAAGCAAAATTCGCTCTTAATGTTTTAGCATTGCACATAAAGTAGCTTTTATGTTATTTATTTATTTTTTTATATCATAAGAGTATAATTCGCTCTTAGTGGATTCTTTTGCTTACTTGCTTTCTCTGCTACCCTTTTCACCACATTCTGTGTATGCTGCAATGGACTCATGGGGAAAAAAGGAGGCAATGAATATCAACTTATAATCCTATTTTGCTTTTAGTCTGTGCATAAGTTATCAAATTGTTAATTCTTTGGGTGAAGTTCTTTCTCTCCCATATTTGTATGTCATTGTTGCACTTTCCTATTTCCTATGTACCATGAGTTTCACCTGAGATCTTCACCTTTATAGCAATTTTCACTTCTTCGACACATTTCCATTTCTCTTTTTTTGTAATCTTTTCTACTTATGAAGGATATTGGAGACCCATGAATTTTAGCATTTTGACATTATTTAATGTCCTTAAATCGACTCTAATTGATTTTTTCTATATCATCATGAGCTAAATGTCAATATTTATGTTTTTGGGCTTCAAAGAGCATTTCTAACTGTAATTTGTTATGTCAAATTATCTTTACAATTATTTCCTCTAGTACATGGTTCTCATCAATATTTCCTTAGTTGAATTAGATTTAATCAAATGAAAATATATTGGCGATGTTTGGGTGGAGATTAAATCTCCACTTAGAGCATCTTTTCTTTTTGTCAAAAAAAAAAGATTTAATCTCCACCCAACATTACCATTATATGTCTCAACATATGCTGTGTTTCCGCTTGGGTTTCACTGTACAACTAGCAGACATCGCTTATGCTATGATTGGTAAAGAAGAAAAGTGGAAAGAATGAAAGAGTGAGGAAAAAAAGTGAGTGCAAGTCATTTTTTTTTATCGTTTAGTAGGAAAAAGTAGTGAAAGGATTAATATTTTCTACTCACATGCATGAATCACAATCTCCTCAAATTAGGAAGATTGAGGAGTTGAAGCTAAATTAAGCTAATTTTTTTTGTTTTTCCTTTTTCTTTCAACTCTACCAAATACATGATTATTTTTTTATCGTTTGAAATATCAATATTTTCTTCTCCTTATTTTCTTTGATCAATATCTTCTTTTCTCTCTCTCACATTTCTCTCTTACCCATCATAACTTTAAGCTTGCCTGCATTTAGTTTCTCTCTTTTATATTCAAATAATACATTGCGTTGCCTCATGGAATTAGTGTGCCGCTTGGGTTCCATGTGTAAACATGTGCCACATCATGCCTTGTGGCTGGCAAAACTCAGTGCAAAATGGTAGGAGTATTTGAAAATGGAATTCCTGTATTGTCTGAGTGGTTGTAAGCATTGTTCTCCTTTTTCTGTCCGTCTAAAAATACTCGTGTGCTTGGGTTTCCTTAGCTTAGTGCTTTGTTTTCTAGACTGCTTCCACCAACTATTGCAGGCTGTTGGTTTACAATCATAAGGAAAGTCGTATCCCTATTCATCTAGGGGAAAGAGAAAAGGAACTTGCTAGACACTGATAAAATGTTAGTAGCATGTCTTCACACGTATGTTTGCAACATTCTGATGAATTTCCGATTCTCACAATTGTGCATTTTTTCTTAAATAAATACAGATGCGTGATAGACTTGTGGATATGAATTTTGAAGGTTGATCTCATCAGTAAACTTAGTAATTGCTTGTCAAGTAATGGTGATGCATGGCTAGTTTCTTTTTTATCCTCTCAAAAGTATTTTTATATTTCAGGCAGAGATTGCTCGACAGGAAGCGAGGCTGAAGATGGAGAAAGAAAACCTTGAAAAAGAGAAAAGTGTCTTAATGGGAACTACATCAAACCAAGATAACCAAGATGGAGCTCTTGAAATCACTGTGAGTGGTGAAAAATATCGACGCCCTAGGTTTTCAAAGGCAAAGAAATGATTCTTTACAGGTAGGGTTAAAAAAAAGGAAAGTGAGGAAATTGTCCTGTTAATTTCTATATGTTGTACTTTCTTTAACTTGCCTCAGCCACTCTATTTAGGAACTCCATTCATTCTAAATGCATTAATTATGTATATTCAACGAAGAAAGAAGGCCTTGTGATTAATAAACAATTTGTTATGGTTTAATTCTTTTGCTGGATGATGATGTCTTTAAATTGAACTCATGATGTTGCTTCTTAAATGCCCCCTCTGAGTGAAAACCATAAAGCCTTAACTTCAGCTTGATGTGCTGTCATAACCATTTTTGATAAACTCCTTTGTTGATGAGCAAATTTGGAAAATAAACTTTTCCAAGTATGGATTTGGTACTGGTTGGATTCAATTTGGATGGGTAGGAAGAGGTACCTTTGCTGACAGGATGCCAAAGCATGGGCTTACTATAGGTGCCCATTGACTTCGGCTGCAAACTTCTACCTATTGTATGTTCTCTATGCCCTTAAACATGTTAAAACTTAAAAGGAACTTGGGCCATCTTTAGACCCCGTTTGGTTTGACATAGCAGAAAAAACAATTTATAATTTAGCTTATGGTTTTTAAAACGATTTATAATAAAACAATAATAAAGTTGTAAATTGTTTAGTGTTTGATAAAATAACAGTGAAAACATAAATATATTCAATTTCTTTAAACAAAAATTATTTTATAAATCAATTTTTGTTGTTTTTGGTTTAATTTCTATTTATAAAATAAAAAAATCATTTTATAAATTCTACCAATTAGGTTCTTAGTGTCTCAATTGATGGTAGCCCTAAATTCTATATTATTTGGTAGTACTTTACCTTGGTATAGTTTTATTTGTTGTCCAATGAAACCACTTTCCATTTCGCCTTGTGGAACCAAAATGTTTCCATTTCCATAAATAGTCTTAGAATTTCATTGTGCCTATCTATATTCTTGAGTGGTGGTTTTACATATTTAAATTAAAATTTTGCTAATTTAAAATTTTCTATTACAGTGTTATTGAGGTGTTTTATTAATATTTTTTAATCAAAAAAAAATTATCAATTTTGATCGCATTTGTTTTGAAAAAAGATAAATGGATTTGATTTATAAAAGTTGTATTGTGACTGTTAATTTAACCCAACTCTTACAATTAATTTTTAAAAAAAAGTGTGAGTCATGTTTTGATTTCGACCTAATTATTATTTTAACTAACAAGCCTTCGATTGAAAAAAAAAAAAATTGACTGTATCAAATGTTGGAAATTTAATTGTTAATTTTTTAAAATTTTATTAATAATATCAATAAATATTTAACTAATATTATTAATAAAACTCCCAAAAAATAACCACACAAATTTTCATCCGTGCAAATCTTCAGAGTAGCCAAGACCCAAGAATATCTCCTTGGGTTGAGCTATCCAGCCGAGAAAATAATGGCACGTCATTTGTTCTGGACGGCATCGATTTTAATTAAATAATAGCGCCGACACACCTACGCGCTATTTAAGCAATTACATAATGGGCGCTGCGAATTATGCCCGCCACTCAGCACTCATGCCACACGAAAAATACGATCTTAGCTCTTAAATAAATTCGACTGAGCTGAAGCTGACAAAAGGCTTGAGTCAGATCCTAGCTCCTAGATCCTTTATGCGGATCGCTCGCTTCTCATTCTAAGGTGATTTAATTTCTTCCCTCAGCTCGATTGGTCTGTTATTTTATCATATTGTTCTCGATTTCATTGTTGGATTCTCTTATGCTACATTTTTAATAACTCTTCTACAGTGTTTAATGATTCATTGATCTGTTCATAGTTTCGTTATCCAATTCATTTCTTGCAATATTCTCCTGAGTGTTGGATCCACTTATGGTTATTTTTCCTATTTATTTAAATGAAGTAGGAGATAGATCATGCGCCGTTTCTGTTCTGTTTATCGTAAATTTCTGCTTTGTTTAATTATCCGTGGAAGCTATGAATAAATCCTTGCATTTGAATCAGGGGCTGAAACAGTTTGGAGTTTATAGCTTTGTTAGGTGATTATATATATATATTTATAGTCATGTCGAGGAGGCAAGTAAGTTCCACGCGGCGTTTTGTGGATAGTGGAAGCTTCCCATTTGCAGGAGCTTTACATTCAAAATCACGATCGTCTCCCTTTTTATCCGTTTGCCTCATCCTCCTGGTACGTTATTTCCTGATCTATGTTCTCTTGTAAGCTACTACTACTATATTTGGTTTAGAGATTATGATTATTGAGTACCACTACCCACAACATAGAAAATCAACATAAAATGGTTCAAACTGTAAGATCAGATTCTAACATATTTTCTTTTGTCTTTTTTTTAATGTGGAACCTCCAGGGAGCATTCCTTCTCATTGGCTATGTTTATAGTGGCCCAGGTATGTATAGAGGAAATGATCTTAAGTGTACTTGGGTTCTTGTTGTGATATGTAGTCGCTTTGTGATTTGATGCATCCATTTTATTATGCAATGCGTTGATGGTACTATTGTTTGTTGCAATATAGGTATATTTGGAGGTGGCAAAGAAGCAATTAGCAAGGTTGTAGGTAACTTAAGTTTGCCTTTCCCTCCCATCATATATTTTAAGTTTAGTTTACCTCTCCAGTTTCTGTTTGTATTTGATTCTTCTTCAAGATTGTAAAAGGACTGAGCATGCTGTTTTTTAAGCTGGCTTTAGGTAGTATGATATGTTTTGCTACTTTAAATTTTAAGAAGATCGTCTAAAGAAGTTAAAGTGATTTTCTCAACAATATTTGTAATCATGAACACATATTGAGGGAGGCCAATGAAATGGCTGGTTCATTAGCTAAGTTAGGTGTTGGTAGAACAAAGGATATTAAGGTATGGCTCTGGCTTATGTTTTCTATGGTGGAGATTCAGTCTCCCGGGTGTTATTCCTATCACGTGTTGTTGCCCTTGGTCCCTGGCAGTGTTGTTCTTGTTTTACCACTGAAGGTGAGATTGGGGTATGCTTGTTTTAGAGTTTTGTTTGATTTAGTTTCAGCTCACTTGCGGTTGCTACGCGTGTTCTCTAATTCTTGGATATATGTTCATAAGATTAAGTCATGCTAACCCAAACCTGTTTTAATATGGGAAGGTTTTTATTATTTATTCTTTGTGGGTATGGGGATGAAGGATTGGGGCATGGGAAGACTCAATTCTTTGGTCTTCTGGTGATTATAATGGGCTAGTACATGTGTTTATACAAAATTTTCTGGATACTTATTTTCTGTTTGTGTTTGAGTGGCAGTGTTAGCCTAGTTATGACTAGGCTGAGATGATTTATATGTAGCATTCTAGTTGTTTATCATTACTCTGAGCTATTGTGTGTTTTTGTTGATCTTTATATAAAGAAAGTCTTCTTTAAAAAAAATCATGAAATTCAGTGCAGATGGGCGGGAAGCACCTTCGATAAACATGTCTTTGATCCCCACACCAGGATCTACTTGTAATTGGTTTACTTTCATCTTAGAATAGCTATTGTGGAATTGCCTATCACCGTTCTCTCTTCTTTGTTCCCTTTAAAGGGCATGAGAAGTAGAAAGGTGATAGAAGGCACAGTTTCCTCCTTGATCTTGATACTTATATTAATGTATTTGTGTTTGCTAGGAGAAGTGGCTTGCCTAGTCCTAAATCTAGCATTACCAGTGTTGTTTTTGCTACAAATATCATGCGTCTTGAAAGAGAGGCAGAGAAGAATGTCATTGAATCAAGCCTCTTGTCTTCCTTTTTTTTTCTTTTAATTTTTTTCTTTCTTTGGGGGGGAGGGAGGGGGAGGTTTTTAGATCTGTCATATTGATACGATGAGTATCAAATCTAGTAAGTTTGATATGCTTAAAATTGTCGCCTACTTGCCTGCTTCAAATTATTAGTCTTCTTGTACAGTTCATCAATATACGTTAATAATTTCTAAGATACTCCTTAAGTTTCCTAGTCAATGACGAATTGAAAATGACTAGACAAGAGGTTCTACTTTGCTAGAACTCTTAGACTGTTGTTCAGGGCATTTTCTTGTACTTTTAAGTACTTTACTGTCTAACCTCTTGGTTCGGTGCCTAGCTATAAATTATTAGCAGAAGTAATAATAATCTACTTTTCTGAGTATTTGTTTCAACATTAGTTGTAATTCCTTTTATTTTGTAGGTGATTTTTCTTGCACGTCAGAAATTCATAGAGCAATACCTATTTTAAAGAAAGCTTATGGTGACAACATGCACAAAATTTTGCATGTGGGCCCTGATACCTGCTCAGTGGTCTCTAAACTGTTGAAAGAAGAAGAAACTAAAGCATGGGGCTTGGAACCATACGACATAGAGGATGCAGATACACACTGCAAGAGTCTTGTGAGCAAAGGCATTGTACGTGTGGCTGATATCAAGTTCCCTCTGCCCTACAGGTCAAAGTCTTTTTCTCTTGTTATTGTGTCAGACACTCTGGATTACCTGTCTCCAAAGTACCTCAACAATACTCTTCCAGAATTGGCGAGGGTGGCTGCTGATGGTCTTGTTGTTTTTACAGGTAATCAATTAATTTTTAAATTACTTTGTGCGAGTGTAAAGTAATTAAATAAAACACATCTGCATTTGCATATATATATATATATATATACATGTTTGTCTTGTATTTATGTATATATTGTTAAATGAAATAATCATTTATTCTTTTCTCTTTTTCTTTTTCCTCCTCTTTTTTCGGTTGGTATGTAAGTCATTTAAAACAATTATTTCAATGATGAGAATTTTTGATGAACTGATTTTCGGTAAATTCATCTTTCTTGGCCAATGTATAAGCAACTTCAATGTTATCCTGAAGAATATTTAGCTTTACAATCTCTCTCTCACACAATCTCTCTCTCTCTCCCTCCCTCCCTCCCTCTCTCTGGTGTGCATGTGTGCACACAAAAGAGCAGCTGGGTAGGCTACTTAAAACTTAGTTGCATTGATCCCTCATAATCCCTCCAGCAATGATCAATGATCTGGAGTAACATTACTTTTAAAGAGCGTCTAGATATCCTTTGCTATAGGTCACACATGAACTGCTGAATAATTGTTAGATGTATATAGTTTCTTTCCTGGTTTATCAAATTCTCTCTTCTCCTTATGTTTCAACATTTTGATATGCTTAACATATAAGGAACTCGAGTTAATTTTTTCTTCTCCTTTTGGCTTACTTGAAACTGCTTTTAGTGACTTAAGAATTTTTTCCACTGTTTCATTTTCATTTTTAGGTTACCCAGGTCAACAGAGAGCTAAAGTTTCAGAGTTATCCAAATTCGGACGGCCGGTGAGTTGCTTTCTGCTGAATGATTTAACTTTACTCTTTGATAATGGTCACCATGTAGGATTAGTACTTCTTCAAAAGTATGTGATTTGGTTTTAAATTGGCCATAATATTTCTGTGATTTTCCTTTGATAGAAGTTTGCGTTTTGGGTATTTCTGTATCATATTCTTGTGGAGTGCTATTTATAGCTTGTAGGACTTCCAATTACTGAGTAGATGTTGTGAATAACATATAATTTACATATCTCTTATAAAAAAAATTACATAGTATTAGTCTAGTTAGTTGGCAACTGAGGTGGCTGTAAATGGACTTCAAATTTTCTGCCTTCCAAGGTTTAGTCTAGATAAGTTTCCTGTGCACAGTTACAAATTTTCTGTTATCATCACATTGAACTTTTTTTTGTTTAGTGTCATCACATTGAAGTTGAGTTTCATTATCTTTCTTTAAGTTCATAATCAATGATAAAATCAGAGAGCTGAAGCGATTTAGTAGCAGCAAGCAGAGATAATGTACTTATACAAAAGAAAAAGAAAACAAAATTGTCTATTGGTGCTGTAAATATAGAAGTAAATAATTAAGAGAGTTGTAGCACATATTATCTAAGATGTCTATGATATTTTTTCATTTAGCAAGAGTTCACTTTTATGGATGTTGCATTACGTGTGGTTTACTTTACAATGATCTGGTCCCTGAACAATTAATCCAGTGTACTAGTTTATCCTTACCCCTGACTTATGATTCACTTGTAAAGGCCAAAATGCGGAGCTCGTACTGGTGGATTCGTTTTTTTGTCCAGACAAGCTTGGAAGAAAATGAAGCTGCTATTAAAAAGTTTGAGCAGGCTGCTTCCAAGACATCATACAACCCATCCTGTCAAGTCTTCCACCTCAAACCATACCATTGATAGAAAGAGAATTCACCAGATCAAATTTCTCAACAATTTTTTTGTGTATGGAATCCAGTTAAAAGGAAAGGAAATATCTTCAGCACTCGTATAAACTGACCCTCTTTGGGGAAATTACATTTGGTAAAAGAGATGTTGACATCACCTTATGTTGTGGCCTTAACAATTTACAATAATTTATTTTTTAATTGATGGTTGTTTTACATTTTTTTTCCTGCAAGGGAAAATATTATTAACGTGTTCAATATAGTTTTTCCTGTTTGGTCTGTCAGCAACTTAAATCGCATGCTATATATTTGTCATGATGGTCTACGGTGGCCAATTTTTTTTAATGGCAAGGGAAGGGTGTTCCCCATATGGTGATGCTTTTCAATACATCGGTAACTTAGATGGCGACGCTAGCTATGCATCGCCATATGGCGACTCTTGCAAGTGTGGCCAACTAATAATTTTTCTGGTGATAGACTCAGTTGGCGACTCTGGATGCGAGAAGGATGCCATGCTATTCCATAAGTGACCCTAATCTACAATTGTCACTTATCTTTCTTTTCGTACTACGTCTAAAAAAAATTATTCTTGTTTCCTCCAAAATAATTGTGAAATTCATTCTCATTTCTCATCATTCATACTAATCCAAAAAACAATAATATTAGAGTCATTAAATTCAAGAGAGATATGTTTGTTTTCATGACAAATTAACTTTACAAAAAAAACTGTTCGACATCAAATGTTTTCTTTTGATGTTAAAGTAGTAAAGATTCAATATTTAAAGAAATTGTCCATATGTAACAAGATTTCAAAAAGAAGCAATTATATGCTTGCAGTTGATGTATAAATTGTAGATTAGGACGTATACTGGCTAATGGCATTCTATAATTATACAATAAAAAGTTGCAGCATTTCCTCTAATATCTTTATTTTTTATCTTTTAAGAGTGTTATGTGTCATCATCCGATTAATGGAGAAAAATTACCCCATTTCAGTGGTAATAATATCCAATCATGTCTGTAACCTCAAGCTTAAATTTAATTTAATTGAAAATTCACATGTAGGGAAAATTACCTCATATTCCATATGGTTGTCTAGTAGATGGAGCATAAACAATTCTGCGAGGGAGATGGTCGAAGCTGACATTTAATGATATTCATTTACTTGAGGAAGTAAGTTAATGTTTTGTATTTGTAATTAGTAATCTGATTTTTTTAATGAATATATTTGATTGTTTTTTCCTTGATGGAATTAAGCACTATTCGTTCTCCACATTATTTTCCAATATCAGTGATGTAGACAATGGAATCAGAAAATGAGCTTAATTGGCCTGTTCTTAGATAGATTTGCAGGGAGACGGAAAATAGAAAATGGTGGAAATTTCTAATGACGTGAACTAAAGTGGGTTGTCACTGGTTTAGTTTCTTGAAAGCGATCTAAAAGCACTTACAAGTAACAAAATATATTACAAAAATTGTTTCCACCAGAACATTCGTAACTAATTCAAAAGCCCTTGATCAATTTACGGTAACCAGAACATATAATACAGTCAGACTCATCCATTACTCAACATAAACGTACAACAGCTTTCTGGGCATAAAAAATAATAACCACCCTGATAGAGTTCCTTTCTCAACATTTTCTAAACAAATCCAGAATATGGATTCAGTGAACTGGATTGTGTCGGCGCTGGTAAAAATGTGGTGCAGCCTCGGTAAGCCAAGAAGGATCGATAGAAATGACGTTGCGCATGTATTGTCTATCAGTTGAGACAATAGAATAGTAGATAACCCACTTTGGATTAACTCTGCCAGGCAACAAAATTTTGCATGAGACAGATTTTGCATGTCTATAAAATAGATAATATTGATAAAAAAATATAGTGATGTTTACAGAACGAAAACTGAAGAACATCTCAAAGAAGCCTGCGATACTAACTAGGACAACAAAGACAAAAAGGAAAATATACACAACACATGATATATTAATTTGCCACTAGCGCAAGTAGATAATAACCTTAGTTTTTTCCTCGGGTTTTTATCACCTTTACCTACCCCAATATTCCATAGGGTAGGTCCCCCAAGCCTGAACCCTTTACCTTCCCATTTTGAAAAAAGCAGATGCCACTGGAGCAGGAGACCATTGTAAAATAGATGAAATCCAGATACCCTATCTAGGTGGTAATTGTAAAGCCTTCCAAAAACTCTCCTAGTCTACATGAATCCATAAAATGACACTGCACCACAAATTTGACCAGCTGACACAACCCAGACAATACTAGTTGCTCCTCTTTAACCCCACAAGGATTCAACCTTAAAATTATGCCACATGCTGTAACCTAGGCAACGTTTGCCTTATAAAATTAAACCATTCTATTAACATTCACTACATGAGCATTACTTATACTAAAAAGTACTTGTGGGCTTTAATTGATTTGTTGGTATTTACAGAGTTATGCTTTCACAATAATAGCAATGAGAATTTTTTCCTGTCACCAGGTTAAGTATTTGCTGTCAAGAGTACAATAACCAGTTCAAGTTCAAAAATATACTCTTTCACTCAAGGTCAGCAGAAGAATCTATTTTAAACAGGTTCACGTCATAAGTGCCTTCTTCACTGTTTGTTGCAAGCATGTAAGTTTAGTAGAGCTACCTATTTTCATCACTTTATTATCAACCGATTATCACATAAATTCAACAACAGCAAGATCGAGGTAAATTTTTATAGTCAACGGATAGCTTCTGAGTTGCCAAAACGGAGAACCAACCCTAAATTCAGTCCAAACTGTAAAAGCGACCGACACTGGACCAAGTTGTAACCCACCCTGCCTCTACCCACCTAAGAAAAGCAATCTACACAATGCCAAATTTCTATGAACATGCATGGCACCAGATTTGCATTGTGCAAAAGGAAAATACTTGCAAGTCATACTTAAGCCTGGTCAACTTACTAACCTGAATAATATGGATGATGGATGAATATGAACTTCTTGAGAACCTCTAACAGTCTTGTACACCCCAACATGACCGTGTGCCTTTTGACAAGATAAACAACACAAACTTATCAATCAAGACATCAACTAAAGTAAATCAGGTATCCTAGCAGACATGAGTTTGGATTAGTCAAGTTTCTCCAAAAACAGGAAGGAAATCATAAGATATTTATACTTCAGTTCTAACAAGAATCCAACATTCAACTAGTGACTAAGAAAATACTCACTTGTAATTGACATGCATTGGCAAAAAACCCAGCAGTTACTGCCTTTCTCACTACCTGCAACACACAAGTAGTATACACTGACTATTCATCCTGTTCAGATTAATAATGATAAAAAATGATGGCTTGATCCAAGAAACAACTACTATTTTAAGATATTTTTTTTATAAGTATATAAAGAAAGCACCAAGATACTATCTATATCTATGAAATCAACGAATTCTTCCTCCTGAACAGAGTAGTGCCCCTTAAACCAAAAACTAAGGGTATTTAACCATCTACTTTTAATGGTATCAATTGAGCTCTCCGCACCCTCAAAAGCCCTATTATTTCTCTTTCCACACCGACCAAATGATAGAGAAAGTATCAACGCAAAAACCTTCCTCATCTCTTTAGAGCCTCCAATACGCTCCAAGCCCAAATCTCATCCTGAATGGACCCATAACCCAGGTTATTATTTTAAGATTATCAAAAAGAGAATGTCTAGAGGAGAGGAAAAGCCAAAGCAGAATGAATAAAGATATATTTTCTTTGGCGATGAATAAAGATGCCTTGCATAGTGATAGTGTGCCTTTTATATGGAATGCACATGATTGGGAAGTCCAAAGAACTGGAGTCTTCTATAAAGGATTTATCATTGAGGGCGGTCTTGAGTAAGGAAGATAGGATGAAACGGAAATTAAAGGTGGAGGGTAGTTTTGATTTGGCTTCCTACTCCAAGGCCTTTGGGGAGTCTTATCTTTTGATAAAGAGCTTAATTTTCCGTGTAGAGTAATTTGGAAGACTTGTGCCCATGAAAGTAACTTCTTTTTTGTACAGGAGGCTTGAAAAAAGAAAGCCAAGTTCGTTAATCACCTTTTTGTTGTGATGCTGATTAACTAGGCAATTTTTGGGAGATGGCTTATGTAGTTCTTGGCATTTGTTTGGTGGTGGCTAGGTCTATTGAGGATGATATTTGAGCTTGGAGGAATCGGGGGTAGTGGTGGGTCAAAGGAGATGAGGAAAGCTATAGCATTCATTTCCCGTACAGTGTGTCGGATAGTGTAACTTATAAAAAAATGTTTTGTATCGTGTAGGACAAGATATAAAACTTTTGAACACAAATTTTTTGGTTTAATAGATAGTTTTTGTAAATGACAGTTTTATAGAATTAATTGAATTTTTGTCCTATAAATGATTTTTGTACTTGGGTTGGCACCCCCCTTGGTGCCCTATAGCCTATAGTGATTATCCTTTTAACTTAATAGTATATTTTTTGAAAGAAGATTATACTTTTTACTTATTATAAATTAATAAAATGGAAAACACTATGGAAGGATCTCCCCACGTTTACAAATATGTAAAAAGCACATATATCCTTTTAATGTTTGTTTTGTACCTATGGAACATTAAACCCAGAAAAACTATCCAGACAAACCATTTTAACTAAAAGAAAATTCCTAGATTTTGTGAGACCTATAAAACAAAAACAGTGCTTCAGCTAGATCGATATGCTTTGGCAGCTACAGTCAGCTTTCTCAAACAAACTGAAAACAAGCTATAAACATAACATCCAAGATTGAATGTCAGTGAAAACAACCCTTCTGTAATTTATTGAAACCCATGGGAGAAAAGTAGTAACAGGATAACTGAAAGTAAAATGCATCTAAAGAAATGAGGAACTGATAAATTTTGGTTTTGTTTCACATTGGTCATCTATCCCAAAGAAATTCACCAGGATACTTTTCTCTGGTTTGGAGAGCTTGAGAAAGCTTTCATTTATACAAGTCTTCAATACTGGTAAAAGGATAAAGAGATGAAGAGAAAAACATATGAAAATCCAGCAATGGCAAAACAGTATTCACTTCAGTTTCTAGTTATTTAACTTCTCAAACAAGTATTACATCAGACTAACCACATAAACAACAGAAAGCATGCACAACCTCCTCCAGTGAGGGCAGTAATCCTATTGTTCAACCTTACACGAAGTCAGTACAGTGTCAAAAACTTACCTGCATATCTCTATCACAAGATTTTAAGACTATGCCGATTCTCTGTGCTATTCTTCTGAGTTGTTCTCTAATTTCAATCACCTTTTTCTGCACAACAAATAAGACAAAAATCAATATGAATGACACATCATGAGATGCACAAGTAAATAGTTCCTAAGCAAGAAAACCTATAGATAAGTGGATCATGGGCATGGAAGCCCAGATACACTAATGTGAAAATCCAACTGTTCCTTAAGATGTTTAAAGCTGCTTAAGGCAAATATGTACCATGGCTTGGTAGTTTACAGAGTTCTTATGACACCACTGTGAAGATTTACCAGACTGGAGAAATCCTTTGTAAACATTTAGGAAAGTAACATGGTCACCCTGCAATGCATCAAGAAAATTGTGAGTTGGGGCACAATAATTAATAGGCTTACAAAAGTGATGTGAAACATCTGCAGAAAAAATGGCAAAAATCATTTAATGCAGTTCAATAGAAAACATGTTGAATAATTATACGTAGTACCATCACTTGGTGAATATCCGATCAGAATATCAAGTGAAACTGCAAGTTAACCAAAACTATGATCACACAAAACGTGGAATCAATTGACAGGAGTTTATACAGACATAATCTGAATGCATGTCATATATTCCTAGCATAATGACCATCAGATGAGGAAACTGCAACAGTGACAAGGCTTGGTAAAAGAGTGGGTAAGTATTCGACTAACAGCGAGGCAGAATTAAGCAGTAGAAGTATCTGAATAGAGATTCATAGTACAACATGAAGGATAGAAACTTTGATATATAGACGATTTCATAAATCAGGTCCAAATTCATATAGTATGCAAATTAAATGAAGATTTAAACCAAATACCTCAGCAGCAGCAAATCTCAGCTTGGCTTCATCCAGCTCCTTCAGTGCTCCTCTACCAGAAACCCAAATAGACTGCACAAAAACATCTAAATGTTTATTAATAAAAGTAAAAGTGAAACTCAGCCGGAACTCTTGTTCTTGCATTAGCTGCATAATCTGTATAATGAAAACCATTACCTATATTATACTTTTCAATAAAGCTAGTCATTTTTTCTTATTTTACTTTGTTCAATAATGTATTATTCAGAACTCACTATTTCTAGACAACAAAAATAAGGAAATATTTAACTAGAATACAATTACAATGAATTGACAGACAGAGACTGAAAGCTTTACTTGGATGGAGAGAACAGCAGCAATAGTAATGATCTCCTCTGAACAACCAAGTTCATTTGAAGATAAAATCATTTTCGAGATCATTGGGTCCTACAAAATATTCAAATTTAATAGGCATTGATATATTTTAATTTACAATATGGCCTATAAGGTAAAAGTCAAACTTGTGCCAAAGAAACATAAAATAACATCTAGCAATCAAACAAAATCCAGAACACCAACCATAAATTGAAAGCCTATTGCCCCATCAAAGAAGGATAATTCAATACTTTAGGGTTTTCATTTAATGGGAGTTTTTGTAAAGGAAGACATCTTAAATTTAATAGATATACTATCATGTAGATAGTTGATTAGCACCCCCTTGGGGCCTTTATATATAGAATTTTTTTATTTTAAGATTAAAAAAAAGAAGTAAAAACATCATATGAGCTCATGACCATTAAAAAAGAAAGAAAATTGCAAATCGTCAAGCCACCATGATTCTTAATTCTCAAACTGATCCATAAATGCATATTAAAAAAAACAACACAAAACAAATATACAACAAAAATAAAGATTTTTTTCATACAAGAAGAAAATTCTTGAGAAAGAGATCACAATGGTGGAGAACAATGAGTCCTAAAAAGAATAAAAAATGAGAATAACCCCCCATAATCAAAAACCATACGCATTGCCACAAAATCTTCCCTTTCTACTCCTTTCAAATTCCATAAACTTGATCCTCATAATTTCGTCCAAATTGGCTACGCAAATCCACATCCCACCAAAATTACCAAACAAGTTAGTAAAAGCTGTCTTGCTACTTGACGATGGAGTCCCATTAAAAGACTAAAACACCAAGCAAACGTCTGGACAAACCGCCTTATGGTCTTCACACTTGCAAAAGGTCATTAGTATTAGTGTTAATCTTATTAAAAACAAAAGTCCAAGTGAAGGCCTTGATCTTTGAGGGAACTGTTAGAGCATAAAAGAACAACTGAGCCTTTCCCATCAACTTAAGCATTTGGGATAATCTGTCTCTCAAATATTCACAACATGATATCAGAGCTCCAGTTTCAAGTCTTGGGAAACCCTTTTTATTAATATTTCACATGCAAAGCTTATTAATCCTTCACCCGGCTTGCATGTGAAGGGCGTGTTAGAGTATAAAAGAATAGTTGGGCCATTTCCCATCAACTTAAGCTTTTGGGATAATTGGTCACCCAACTATTCACAAGAGAAACCTTTGCCTTCTAGATAGCTCTCTCCATAAATAAAGGAGGTGAAGTGAAAGCTTTCAAAAGATGTGGCAAAAAAGATTTGCATTGAAAGTGCCAGAACTATCCCCTCTCGAAACTCTTACATCATGCATTGAATGGGGAACAAAAGATGCAAGAAGATCCATGTATTGAACACACTCTTTTGTCTCCATCTCATTTAGTTTTCTAAAGAAGTGGAATTTTCATGAGAGTGAACCCCCATCTTAAGAGAAAAAGAAGGAAAGCCGGGTGTCGTTAAGATAAAAGAGTCTATAGAGCCGAGGAAAAGTAAGAAAACGGAGCATCCACAACCCAAAGATCTTCCCATAAATCAACAGAAGAATCATATCCAAGGTTACGTAAGAAATTTAAATTGGAAAATTAACAAATAGAAAAACTCCTAATTGAAGATATAATAACTAAAGATAGCAACACATAACAATAATGAGATAATTTTACCAGTATATAGATTATGGATGTATAGAAAGACCACTATTTTTCAGTACATCCTAAATAAGAAATGTAGTGAATATACTAAGAGATGAATGTATCAAACAAAAAGTTGCTAAGAACTTCTTTATGCAACAAAAAGGAGGCATGGAAGCAAACACCCTTAAAAAATAAAAAAATGAGAGAGAGAAAGGTTGGAAGGGCGTAACAGATAAAAGGAACAACAGCAGCCATCAGCAAACCTATTTTCTCCAAGCTACAGTATTATGCAACATTAGCCATGCCTGCATATCACACTGATACGCAGTTCTGCTCATCCACTTCCCAAGTGAAAAAACCAAAGAAAATAAACACAAAAAATGCTGTGGAACCATACACAGCTCAGTCCGAAATTCAACCACCAGTTATTCCGAGTGCAGAGAAAAACACCACAATATAGGCCATGATTACAGATCACTGGTAAATGAACTAAGATTTAATATACTGTCAACATACCAGCGGAATTTCTGCAACTTGAAATCCAGATGGTGAGGTAAGTCTGGCATCATCGTCAAGGACTCCAAGTGAATAAAGTACTTCAAGTGCTCGCATCATCGCTTCAGGAGAGGGAGATGCCGGCCAATCAAAGCCCAAAATATTATCTATGCCTAAGGCTTTTAACTAAGTCATCACGAGAGAAGAAAAAAAAAACAATTAGCATCTCTAACAATAGAAGAGATTGTAGTCTATACTCCATAATACCTACTGAACGATAAGTTTTTGCTTACAAAACAGAAAAGAAACAGTTAACACGGGAAGCCGCCCGTCAAGCTATTTCTCATTCTTCCTAACATTTCCTTTTGACTGAAATTCTTAACTAGTATCATAAACAAAAGACTCGCAGTTACGATATTCCAAACATGGCATGATAACAAAACAGTGATAATTGCATCTGAACATTTTCATCAGCTGGCAATTTTGCATCAATGAGGAGATGAGGATACAGAAAGCTCAACTAGTCGCAAAGTTAAAAAACTTTGTATGGTATATTAAAGAACAAAAAAATCAATATCATAAGAGTACTATAGACATCATGCAATAAAAATTGAATACCTGAATCACAGAGGAAACAAGATTTGACCTCTGCATCTCTGGGATTCCCTGAGCAGGCATTTCATTCACAAAATACTCTTCTGTATATAACCTTATTGCAGCAACCACAAGGATCAAGAAAATTTGTCATAGTTAAGTTCAATACAAGCAATCATGTGTAGATAAAATAACCTAATACAATACAGTTTGAGGATACTAATAAAAGTAAAAGAGATGTAAAAATCAACTAATTGTCCCCACAAATTGAACTAGCAATTCCTGGAAATTGGGAAAAATTCATAGCTGCTACTTGTATATGTTCCTGGAAGATAATACCATCAGAAGATTAAAGACTGATAAAACTGCTACTTCTATATGTAGTTACCTAGTTGAAGGCTATCCCATAAATTACATGCTTGACTGCCTGAGTACATAACCAAGGCAAGCAGGCCTAATGGAATTAAGGAATCAGTTGAAATCTGTAAATATAGTTTTTTTATAAGTAGAAAGGCATAAATGTAAATTTTTCATTTGATGAGTAGAAAGGTGTAAATATAATAGTTGAAGGATGCCAATGTCCTTCAATTTGAAGTAGAAAAATATAGCAATAATCAAGCAAAGATTTTCTAGAATGCCAATTGGTCCAGTATGGTGACATATTAATGCTATAGGATTGGACTAGAACAGATAACAAATCTATAAAAGTGATTTATATTCACTTCAGACAACTTTAAAGAAGAGGATTTCATTGATGGGAGGAAAAAAAAAATAACTTCTTGTAGTAAGACACCTGTAACACTTCCCAGGCCGAATTCTCCCAGCCCTACCAGCCCTTTGTCTAGCAGATGCCTTGGATATTGGTGCCACTACCAGATTCTCAATATCTGAGATCTGTAGAAGAGTAAGTAAGAAGTAAACAACAATAAATTAACAATGAAACAAGTAGATATATCTATTAAGAAATGCCGAAAAGAGAAATAGACACAAAACGAGGTATAAGATTGTGGCTGTCACCTCAAACATACCAGAACCAAGAACAATGAATATGTCATAACATAATTACGTGACATGCTTCTATACGATTCAATAAATAAAATCATCCCAACATTAACTATAGATATTGACATCGATTAACACCTTTAGGTTTCTTTTTTGTATAATAAATAAAAAAGCAGCAAAGGGAAAAGGGAAAAGGGGGCACAACCCAAGTACTCGAGATATACAACAGAAGCACAAAAAATAAAGAGGACTATGTCCTAAAGCTTGATAGATCTAAAAATTACCAGGAAAAAAAAAACAAAGCCTGTGTAAACTGATAAACAAGAAAGAAAATTCCCAAATTTAATTTAGGAAAAAAAAATTGAAGTGAAAGCAAATATCATATCTTATATCAATTTATAAGAATGTCACGAGAGCATCTTTTGCAGTTCAGTACGTGCAGACTCTAGTCATTAGTAATTTTAGCAAAACCTCACGATTGCAAACAAGAATTTGCCTAGAAGAAATCTAAATCCACTACCCACATAACTAAAACAATTATATAATTTAGATATCAAAAGATTGGCAATTGAAATACCGGATTGTAGAACCTCTGTTTTGAGAACCCACTGTCAACAACATAGACAATGCCCTGCACAGATCACAGGGACAAAGGTACCGGTAATGTAATGTATAGTTGCTAGTGACAAATCACATTTTACAAATATTGCTCTGCAATATAGATCTTACCTCCAAAGTCAACGAGGTCTCCGCAATATTCGTCGATATCACTACTTTTCTCTTACCTCTAGGACTGGGAGAAAACACCAGCTCCTATACAAAAATCAGAAAAGAACAGGGAGTAAATCAGTAATTTGATTAAGAATACAGAAATCATTTTTATACACCAAGAAATTGCAGAATGAATCCAACCTGTTCTGCCCGAGCAAGTCCCGAGTACAAAGGCAGAATGACCAGTCCTGAAAAAGAAGAATTAATTTGATAATATCTAATAAATCCAACAAAATATTGAAATTC
Organism: Bretschneidera sinensis; assembly: GCA_023935145.1. Lineage (NCBI taxonomy): Eukaryota > Viridiplantae > Streptophyta > Magnoliopsida > Brassicales > Akaniaceae > Bretschneidera > Bretschneidera sinensis. Next base: position 17,059,534 of record CM043700.1, on the reverse strand, counting down.
CCTTTATAAAAAATAATGTTGAAGCGATAAGATAAACATATCATCCTGCAATTTATTACAATATACTCAGCACCAAGGAAAGAATAGTAATGGAATTGCCTGCTATTTGCTAATATGAGTAAAATTAGGTTGTCCTTGACCCATGCTAATCCTGTAATGTGACTGACCATGTGACAAGCAAAAGTCTTAAAACAGTTAAATTAGTTGGTGACAAACAGGTTTCTATGCCCCGCATCAGAATGTCCCTTATCCAAAAGCAAAGCCTTTCATGTACCTCTGGAACCCTTAACACCTCATGAAGCATATACAAAGTAAAGACAAACATACACACATTACACATAGATATGTACAGTTCTTGTTCTTCTATGGTAAGTCAGTTTAATAGAGAACACCAAGGGCAAGAAAATGCTTGTCAGTTTATACACAATAACAACATTTCAAAAGTTGCAACTACTTGATAAATATAAGTATATTATACCTGCAGAGCTCTTTTGATTTCCTTGAGCTTCTTCAGTAAGCAACCTAACAGCAGCGTCAATATCATCCTGACCAGTAAGAAATACCAGAATATCTCCAGCCGGCTCCTGATCAACACATATTACATAGATAACAATCATTACTGGCAGAGGAAAAATTCGTGATCAATGGAGGAAAACGCCTTTTATTTCAAAGCGTCGCCAATGAGAAAATATAGCTATAAAAACACCATATAAACTTGTATATCACATAGCAGTTCTAAGTTTGTTAGTTTCTACGTATAATGGTAACTTGAAAAAGAGCACAATAGAAAAAGGACTTTAGAAAGAACCAACTCCTCAACAAATATGAAGAGCCACATAGCACACAATTCATTCAACAATTTCTCAATGACAAAGTACTTGAAGATTACAGCTGTTTGAGAACTTAGTGGTGAGCTTTCTTAAAAGAAACCTTCATTCAGAAGCATGTTATGCATGCCCTGTAGGAGCACTAGACTTTCCTGTCACTCCCTTCTTATAATAATAAGATATACCTATGTTCTTGAGTAAAACACAATATTCCTTCATCAGTAAGTTAGAAGTGCAAATGAGCAAGGAGAATTTGGTCTCAACTCCTACAAATTTAGTTATGATCTTTCTTAGAAGCAACCCTGACAGAGAAGGTGCATCACCTAAAGCTTGCCACTTTGCGCCACATAGGTTCCTGTCTCACATATGAAATGTGATGTTATAATTATGTATCCCTTCACAAATCATGGCCATGATTAGGAAAGAGATGAACATTAAATTAGCTCAACATCCATTGGTGAACTTAAGTGCAATCACGCAAGGTGTTATATATGCCACAAGTAACCAAATCAGCCACTGTGTATGTGGAACAATGGAAGGATTGGAGAGATTTCTATGATGCTACTAGTTTCCAGTAACATTTAAGCCGATCAGGCAAGTTTTTGTTCAACTTTTTCTGAACAACTAATTACTATCAGCAATTTTTTTTTTTTTTTTGATAAGTTACTATCAGCATATATTGAACTAGTATAAATTTTATGCAGGTAACTTCTGGGTCCATAAATGAACTATCATAAACAGTCTTAGACACATTGTATTTGGTTGAGAAATACAAGTCAGTTTTCAGGTTTTCTCTTTTCTAATCAGTTATAACTTTTGATCATGAACTTTCTTCCGCAGTAAGTTGGATAGTCTTAGATTTTTTTTTGATAAGTGAGCATTCTTAGATTAATTGCAAGTCTGGTTTGCTGATTCAGAGTACAACTACACTTTTACTGGCTATAATATCAATCATACAAGGCTGAAATCAAAATTAAAATTTGAGCACTCTTTGTGCTCTTAAATTGCTGCAGTTAGCTGCTAATAAAAAAATTCAACCCATTTTGCCTCGTTTTGCCACCAATTCTAAATTGTTCACACGAAAGAGGTATGTCCTAACATTTCATCTGTCACTTTCACAGACATTCTTGAAATTAACTTGGGCAAGAATCTAAAGAAGTGAATCTCACAAATCAGCTAAAATTTCAGATAAGAAACTAATTTAGTATATCTTATTAGAAGGTTCATAAACCACTGTAGATAATGCTCTCAATGACATTGTTCTCAGCTTTATATCCCATCTATATTCGGTAACACCTACTAGTACTCATCAATCTTCCTAGTAGACTCGCTTCGTTATCATGTATTTGTGCATATCTGTCACGGGAAACTTAGGGTTTTTGAATATTTAAATGCCAGAAACTGAATTTTCAACTAGTAAAATTTGAATGATTTGTAAAATTGAAGAAAATATTTCTCATATCTGCATGTCCGAAGCATTTAGAAGTATATACAGGACAATTATGTAGCATCAATGGAATGCCTTAAAAATATAATAAAAAAGTTGGGCATAGGATTTCCATTATAGCTAATCAACATTGAACTTCAAATTTACCACAATTTTCAAGTTACCTGATCATGAATCAATAATACTGTTGAAACAGCAGTCTGGACATAGTCTGAGACAGGCTCCTCAAGAAAATGAATTTGTACATTAAACCCTCTACCCTGAAAGTTTGGCGCATACAATGAGATATTAAGTATTGTCATTCCCAAATAGTTTTTTCCCCTATCATTTTGATATATCATACCCAAATGCCAAATGTCACAAAGATGATTTACGTCATAAAATCTGTAAAGTTGTCTGCTAAAATGGAAAACCTATGTGTGTATGCTGAGAGAAAGAGAGAGATCATACTGCCAGTAAAACATACCTCAACTGATAGGATCGCAGGCTCCATCTTTGGTCCAAGCTCCTCACCTTCCAGTCCTCGGCGTCTTTTGCTATTTTGCAAAAAATACAAGATATTTGAATTAGTTAACTTCAAATACTTAGGGATTCTAAACCAATCTAATTTCAGATCCAGGTCAGTAGATAAACTAATAAATAAAGAACCTTGAGATTATTTTCACGTAGGTCACAAAACTTTCACAAGTACTCCAAAAATGTGATAGCATGAGCCCATGTTTGGCATTAGATAACAAATGTCTACATTGAATGTTGTCATTTTCACCTTATGAATTTCTATTTTCCTAATGATAAGCAAAATTCATCATGTTGAAAGAGAACTGGACCAACTCGAATGAGTCACTCTCTTTATTAGAGCAGTAAATAAGACTTCCAAGGTTTTTGCTTTTATGGGTGTTAGACAAAAGTGGGCCAGTCAAAGTTGACCTAGTGGGAGCTGCACAAGCATTTAAAAGTCTCACCTTTGTGGGTGTCAGCCTGCTGGGAGCTGCACAAGGTTCATTTATTTCTTGCTTAGATGTTTAGGAAGACCCTATTTATTGATAGGTTAGGTGAAAAAATGTAGAAGAAAATATGGTTTTTGAAAGAATCAAGAAACTTGGACCAAATTAATGTTATATTTTTTTTTTATAAAAAGTATATTAATAAAGTACCAAGAGGGTGCAACCCATTTACAAAATCCTATCTACAAGATAGCAAGTCAAGAAAATCAAGGAACTCTTTCTCATGTACAAAAAAATTCCCCTTAAACCAAACCAAAGGGTATTTAACCATTTACTTTTAAAGGTACCTAGTTTGCTCTCTACACCCTCAAAAACCCTACTATTTCTCTCTTTCCAAACTATCCAAATGAGATAAGAGGAATCATAGAAAAAACCTTCCTCAACTCCTTAGAAGCTTCAACTCTGCTCCAAACCCAAATCTCACTTTGAATGGCGCTAGCCATAACCCACGATAACCCCACCACACAAAGCGCCATCTCCTAAAGTTGCTTAGTAAAGGAACAACCCAACAAAATGTGATTGACATTCTTGACCTCATCCTTACAAAGATAGCACTTGTTAACCATCAATTTGTCTCTCCTTTGCGAATTATCAATGGTCAAAATCCGTTTCCAAGAAGCTTCCCAAGCAAAGAAGCAAACTTTCTCAGGGGCATTTGATGTTCAAATTGCTTTCCAAGAAAGTTCAATCTACCTTCCATGGGAAGCTCACCAAAAAGGGCCTTGTAAAAGGACCTACCACCCTACCCTTATTCAAGGCCCATCTAGTCCTATCCTCACAATGCAAATCAAACTTCACTTGGTAAATGAGTTCAAGAAACCTCCGACACTTTCAAAATCATGCACATTCCGAATTAAAGAATATCCCAAGTGATGACACCATTGATGGAAGAGACATACGAACTAATCAAGGGATCTTTCTCCCGAACTATCACAAAAACCTCCGGAAAACGCTCTTTCAAAGCAACATCCCCACACCACACATTGTATCATAATTGAATAGAACGACCATTTCCTATCTTTTCCTAATCCACTTCCAAAACCCCACTCCATAAGCACCCCTAACCTCTTTAGAGACCCACCCATTAAACTCAACCCCATATTTCGCACAAATTATATCTCGCCACAATTGGTACTTTTCCCTCATAAATCTCCAAAACCACTTCCCAAGCAATGCTTTATTAAACAAAACAAGTGATTTAAGCCCAAGATACACGTAACCAAAGGTTGCTTAACCACCCCCCATTTAATCAAATGGTATTTATACTCATCCCCCATATGCCCCCAAAGAAAATTGTGTTGGATACTCTCCAATCTCCTAGCAACTGAGCTCGGGATAAGAAAGAGAGACATGAAGTAAATACAAAGGCTAGCAAGAGTGCTTCTAATAAGAGTCAATCTACATAAGCTGAATATCCTTTATGCCGGATTAAAGGAGAATGTATTTATCAAAATTACTACTGAAAAACTTACTTCATTTAACACAAAAGTTAATCAAACATCAAATTTCAAAGGCCTTTAAAACACATGCTAAAATCACTATGATAATAATAAAAAAAAGAAAATTGAAGCCAACTTCACTGAAATGCTAGATAAGACACCTGGACTGGAAGAAATCAGACATTGCTTTTGCTTCAATTGTAGCAGATGAGATAATCAGGCGCAGCTCGGGTCGACGCCGTTGGATCTGGAATTATAGAACAAAAATTAAAAAAACAAACCCTCAACCGAAAAAAGTTTACAAAATTGTTAGTTTTTTCAAGCGATCACTGATGCAAGTAGCCGGTTATAAGTGATACCTTTTTCAGGAGACCCAGTAAAATGTCAGTTGAAATAGACCTTTCATGAGCCTCATCTACCATAATGACACTGTGTGGCCACATGTGAAAAGTAAAAAATATTTACAGTCAGAAATGCAAAAAAAAAAGGTTAAAAAGAAAGAATTTAGAATTCCCTAGCAACATACATCGTATACATAATCCAAAGTCTCCTTGTCACTATGGACCAATAGGAACACTAAATATCAGCCATACTTCTAGTTGGCCAATTTTAAAATCTGATTTTTCAGGAATGATCATCAACACACATAATTGTATATGCTGCATGGCAGCAGAAAGGTTGGCTAATAAGCATTTCATGATATAAGCACACATTTTTTAAGTTTGTCCACGAAAAATATGATTTTCTTATAGCATGAATTTGAGAAAGAACAAGGAATTGAAGTATATGGACATGGAAGGTAGTCTTCAAAAAGGAAGGCACCATAAAAGTTCATAAGAAGTACCTATATTTTGTCAAAAGAGGATCATCCATCATTTCTCTAAGTAAAACCCCATCTGTGAGAAATTTTATCATAGTTACACCCTGTGCTGCCAAATGAGAAAACTTTCAGCATTGCCAACATGGAAATACATGCGCAACAAATAATGTCACAGAAATTCTAAATCTAGTCAACTAATCATATAGTAGATCACCAGGATTCAACATCTACATGTGTAAATTCCCTAATCAAGGTAAAAGATAATTCATAAGACAATAATTGACAGCATGTGAATAGAATAAGAAGTCTTAACTGTATTAGTAAGATCTTCAAATCGAATTGTGTAGCCAACTTCCTCTCCAAGCTTGACCCCCATCTCTTCAGCTACCCTGGAAGCAACTGCCTGTGCATCAGAAACACCTGATACTTGTAAGAAATACAAAAAAAATGAACCAATAAAATATAATTCAGTAAACTGAAAATTCACAAAAGATCTGTCGAGAAAACTAATATGAGAAATAAAGGTTAAGCTTTTTGAGGTTTGTAAAATAATGATAAAATTAAAGACCTATTCCTTTCCAACAAAGAAAGGAAAATCATTGATATATTGAATTAGAAAAAACAAAGCATTTAGAGAATATAATATTGCAACAGAGTAGATACACCAGAAGTTATCAGTGTAAGAAAATGAACACCACATATGATAAACATGTTAACACTAAATTCCTAAAAGGATGCGATGAGCCTAAACTGCATGATAGTATTAGCACATAATTCAAGCAAAAATCTATAATCATGCATCAAGATTAATGGCATGCCTATACTTACCCCTCAACCAAATGGCTATTATGTTTGTGATGTGTTATTGACAATTATCTTTGCCTTCCAAGAACCAAAACCATACAATACACATTGTGTTTTCTTATTCGACAAACTTCCCTCCATACACTGATCATATATATAGACAATTTGATATAAACAGTTCAATACATGGAATAACAATTTAGTGAAAGTATTAAGTACAGATAATACATATAAATGTGAATGGAGAGAGAGAGGTGGGAAGGCAGCAGATTAATAGCATATAAATCACCAGCTTCAGAACATAAAAACACCTGGACAGCTAGTCGTCTTGGCTGGGTACAAGCTATAACACGGCCTCCATCAGCCCAACCTGCTTCTTTAAGGTACTGCAATTCAAGCAGACAACAATTATCATCTGAACCCAGTTACATTAATTTGTTGTTTTAAAGAAAAGGGTACATAGATGACAGACCCAAAATGGTATATACAAGTTAACTTCTACCCAAACCCAAAAGACATAAGGATAAATACATCCAAAGAAACATACATTCAAGGACTCAGGCATTCTTGGTCATGCAACTTCAGCTGTCATGAAATCATCCCATTTGATTTTCTTCAAAATTTTAAATCAATATCTTCCTATGGGAAAATCAAATCCACCCTAAGACTCTGTTTGGTAGCCAATAATATTTAAGTGACGAGAAAAAAGATCAAATGCACGTTGATTCTCCACATTTTCACTTTCAGTAATCCTAAAAAGTTAGTGAGATTAGAAAATAATAATTACTGTAAAAAATATAAGACTTGGATGCTTAAATTTTACTCAAAAAGAAGAATGCTTAAAATGTTCCTTCTCATTCATCTGGTCCACTTTCCCAGCAAGAAAACAGAGACAATAACCTCTAGTGACAAAACGCCTCTTCATTGTATAACCGACAAAAAAGTAAAGGGCAGCTATACAGTCCGAGCATTTTCTTTTAAAACTCCCTACATTTTCTTGACACTCAAGCAGACCCTTTAAACCTTGCATATAAGAAACGGAAAAAAAGAAGAAGAAAAACAAACAAACCTGAGGGATTTGAGTGGTTTTCCCGCTTCCTGTCTCACCAACAATAATGGTCGTGGCGCGAGTCTCCACCAAGTAGAGAATCCCTGTTCTGTACTTGTACACAGGCAATCTCTGCCTCTGCTTCTCAATACTCGCATACCCATATCTGCGAAAACACAACCTACATCTATATATCCATACGTCTATACATAGATACATACATATATATTCGAGGAAAGAGAAACGACGAAGAAGAAGAGGGGATACCTAGATGAAGAGGAAGACAGAGAGGGAGAGAAGAAAACAACGCCGCCTTCTTCGTCGTCGATCAGGCGAGGCTTCTCAGTCCCTGGTTTCCAAAACTGCGACATCGTTTTGTCTGGCAATGCTAATTTACTTCTCTTGTTGAGCTACGGCAGTGGATCGGGTTACAAGGCAGTCGGGTCCGGCTCGGAAAAAGAAATCTCCGTCTCCTAATCGAGAACACATCACACAATTTGAAAAATCAAGAAGTTGAATATCGTGGTAAATAAATAAAATTATTGTTTTAATTTTTTCACTGCCATTATAATTATTGTTGGGAAACTCTGGTTAAGAGCTTTCAAAAGATGTTTATAAGCGCCGCATTCTATCCAACTGGCCGCCCTCAGTCATGTGGAGATAAGTTTGATGATAATAACTATTTAGTTTTATTATTTTTATTTAAATTTAAAAAATTATAATTTTTTAAATTATTTTACTTTGTTAATATGATAAAGGTATATTTTTGTAATATTTTTTTTATTGTTTACACAATATGAATTTTTTTTAATTTTTTAATGTTAAATTTAATATTTATTATTCGAAAAAAAAATCAATAATATGTCTATCGCACGTAAAGAAATGTGAATATTTTTTAATTTTTTTATATATTAAAAAGTGCAATAAATAATTATAACATTTAGAAAATAATAAATTGACACAATCACTTCATATATTATTATGATGCAACTATTAAAAAATTAAATATTAATTTAGATAAAAAAACTTAGTGACATATAAAACTCTCTTAATTATTATCATCTACAAGACAATAATTTAATGAATTTAAAAAAAATAGTTTTAATAACATGAAATTAAACATAATGTTAAGATATTAAAAAAATAATAATAATACAGAGATTTATAATTCATTATGATTTTTTTAATTAAATCTTAGTTATTAATTTTTTAAATAACAAAAAAAATTAAAAATTAGACCCAAAACAATTGGGAATATGGTCTGCACATGTTTTTTTTATTTATTATTATTTGATTTTTTCTCCTAGATCCGCAAAGTCAATCAAGTAACTGAATATACCCAAAATTATAATAGAGAAGGTACTGCAAAAATAAGAGAAATGATATTTCATAAATATTTGTTGAACATATTAATAGAATTATCTATATACTTTATTTTCTTAACAGGGTTTTTAAAATTTGTTTGTCCTATATAAATTAGAGTAGAAAAATATTTTTTTCTTCCCAGATTGTTAGTCCCTTTGTATTGGACATTCAATTAGTTTGTACACTGAAAAGAAAAAAATATATATTATATAGTTCAGATACAAAATCAAACCACAGTCAATGAAAAAAATCATCATTTTTTTTTATTAAAGCGATAACTATGATCGAAATCGAAATATTGCTTTTAAAAAAAATACAATTGTTAAGTTAAATTCAAGATTATATTTTTTTCTTTAAAAATTGTTTTATGTTCAAATCTTTTATTTCAAATCATCATAATTAATAATAAAAAAATCACATCAGAGATTAAAAAAGATAAGATGAAACAAATTTCATAAATTGATAAAATAAATCATTTTATGTTTTTTTTTATCAAATATAAAATTAAATTCTTTTCATCTTATTCTTCTTTTAATCGGGAGCACTAAACCGACAAATTTTAATTTAGGACAATTGAATTCGAAAAAAAAAACCCACCCTATATGATGAGCTCTTAACCATTTTAAGAGATAAGCCGTCAAGTTTCTCTATATTCAAATTTAGCCAATATGATTCTAGACTTCTATTTAAGCTCCTAATATTTTCTTTTCTTTTTTCCTTCTATATTATGCAGAGATGCCAATGGAGAAACATTACATCACATCAGATTCCACTTTGCATAGTATTCAAAATTTTATTTTAATCAACCCCTCAATGCTAAGGGAGATTGGCCCATTAATTTTTTTTTAAATTTTAAAATTATTTGTGATTTTAAGTTTAATGAGCATGAGAAATATTTGATTAGTTCAGGTTTAAAATTTATTTTTTAAATATATCGAAAATTTTATTGATAATTTTAAAAAAAAATTATTGATAATATTATTTTTTAGATCTCACATTTATATTAATATTATTAATAAAATTTATTAAAATTATCAATTAATTTAAAATTAATATTTTACATCTGACCAAAAAAAATTTCAATAAACAGAGTGATTTTAAGCCCACCGCAAATCCAAAAACTAACCTTCAAAATTTTGCCTAATGGGATAAATATTCTCAGTGCATAACAGCTTTGTGGTTTAACTTGAAACTTCACCAACAATGACAATAATGTAATTTTCCTACACTTCTTTTCTGTGTGAAATTTTGACAAAACCTTATTTGATCTGACTTTAAACATAAAACAAAAAAAAAAAAGTAAGAAAATTCTCAAGCCCCCACCCCAAAGAAAGAATAAAAAAGAAGGAAAAACCTAGTTTAACCCCTATCTTGTAGGAGGAGTTTTTGGTTGATTGGATATCAGCTATTCAATTTAGACTAATTGAAAATTTTATTAATAATTTTTAAATTTTTTATTGTTAATATTAGTTTTTGAATTCCATGTCTATATTAATAATGTTAGTTTTTGAATTCCATGTTTATATTAACATTATCAATGAAACTCCTTAAAATTACCGATAAAGTTTCAACTAATTTAAACTATTGGATTTTGACTCGAACCAGTCAAAATTTTTTGATTGAGACCTTTCTTGCATGGTAGATTCCTACAAAAACATCTTGATTCGTTTGGGTCTAAATTCAATGGCTTAGACCAATTGAAAACGTCACTGATAATTTTGAGAAGTGTAAGGACTATGGACACCACATATCTCCATATTGGTATGATATTGTCCACTTTGGGTCTAAGCCCTCATGGATTTGCTCTTGGGTTTTTACCCAAAATGCCTCATACCAATGGAGATATTTATCCATCCTTATATACCCATGATTCTCCCCACTTCTAGCCAATATGGGACTTTGGTTGTATACCCAACAATCCTCCCCTTAAACAAATGACCACCGGGCCTCCCCTCAAACGATCATCCATCCGTCCACTCTCTACCAACCAGGATTCTCCACTCCACTGCGTTGGAGCACACGCCTTACATGGAGCACCACCTGCCTCGAGAGCTTGCTCTATCCCAAGTCAACTCCTCTTCACCGTGTTATGACCAAGACACGTCCATGAAGAATCTTGAGCACACCGCCTGTCAAACCGAGCTCAATCCACGGATCTCATTGTGATCTAACCTGGGCCCACCACATTTTGTTCGGCATTCAAAGGATTCATCCACATGGCTAACTCCGGGGCATGGCTCTGATACCACTTGTAAGGACTATGGACACCACATATCTCCATATTGGTATGATATTGTCCACTTTGGGCCTAAGCTCTCATGGATTTGCTCTTGGGTTTTTACCCAAAAGGCCTCATACCAATGGAGATATTTGTCCATCCTTATATACCCATGATCCTCCCCACCTCTAGCCAATGTGGGACTTTGGTCGTATACCCAACAATCATCCCCTCAAACGAAGGACCACCGAGCCTCCCCTCAAACGATCATCCATCCGTCCACTCTCTACCAACCAGGATTCTCCACTGCTGATGCATACGGTACTCGAGACATCTCCCTCCTCTCTTCTTCATTGCTAGGACACATACTTGAGGATAACTTGAAATTAATAGGAAGTGGAGTGGAAATTGGCTTACTATCTTGCATGTTGAAACGTCGCAAGATCTTGTTGAAGCAGTTCTTCTGGGAAAGCCAAATCTTCCAGTTATTTCTGTCTCGGTGAATCTGCATCTCTAGAATCTTGTTTGCTGGTCCCAAGTCCTTCATATCAAACTCCCTAGCCAACCGTGCCTTCAATTTTTGGATTTGATCTCTGTTAGGGCCTACTACCAACATGTCATCCACATACAACAACAAGATAATAAAATCATTATCACCATCAAACCTTTTGAAGTACGTACAATGGTCTGAACTGAGTCTGTTGTATCCAAGGCTAATAATGAAGGAATCAAATCTCTTGTACCAACACCTCGGCGCCTGTTTAAAACCGTATAGAGATTTGTTCAACCTGCAAACCAAGTTCTCCTTGGCTAGAAGTAGGGAGGATCATGGGTATATAAGGATGGACAAATATCTCCATTGGTATGAGGCCTTTTGGGGTAAAAACCCAAGAGCAAATCCATGAGGGCTTAAGCCCAAAGTGGATAATATCATACCAATGTGGAAATATGTGGTGTCCATAGTCCTTACAAGTGGTATCAGAGCCATGCCCCGGAGTTAGCCATGTGGATGAATCCTCGGAATGTCGAACGAAAGGTGGTGGGCCCAGGTTTGATCACGATGAGATCCATGGATAGAGCTCGGTTAGACAGGCGGTGTGCTCCAGATTCTTCATGGACGTGTCCTGATCATAACACGGTGAAGAGGAGTTGACTTGGGATAGAGCAAGCTCTCCATGTAAGGCGTGTGCTCCAACGCAGTGGAGTGGAGAATCCTGGTTGGTAGAGAGTGGACGGATGGATGATCGTTTGAGAGGAGGCTCGGTGGTCCTTCGTTCGAGGGGAGGATTATTGGGTATACGACAAAGTCCTATATTGGCTAGAAGTAGGGAGGATCATGAGTATATAAGGATGGAAAAATATCTCCATTGGTATGAGGCATTTTGGGGTAAAAACCCAAGAGCAAATCCATGAGGGCTTAGGTCCAAAGTGGACAATATCATACCAATGTGGAGATATGTGGTGTCCATAGTCCTTACAAGAAGCTTCATTGATAACATCAATATAAATATGAGACCCAAAAATTAATATTATTAATAAAATTTTAAGATTATCAATAAAAATTTTACCCGATCTAAACCCAAAAATTTATCATATTCCTAACATTGAAGAGTTAATAATTGACTTTCTTCAACAACCTAATGTTGAAGAGTTGATAGTTAACTTTCTTCGACAAGACCAAGTCAGGAACAAAGATTCCTATGCACAATCTTCCACAAGATATATATAAGGAACAAACAATGTCCGATATTATATTATTTATGAAAAAGAATAAGCAACAAACCTTTTAATTTTCCTTCATAGCTAGTTAAAGATGACGATCATCTATAACAGAATGAAAAGAGCCTTGTGCTTTAATACCAAAGCTCAACTGCCTTTCCCTCTCATTTCAGTTAATACAATTCCAAAACCTTGGTCGCTCTTCTGTGTATTTATCTTCCTCATCCTCTCCCATGGAGTTCAAGCTGCCTATTATAACAAGGAACAAGTTACAAACATCGGTGCAGTCATCGATATCAATTCACGTATTGGAAAAGAAGAGAAAACAGCCATGGAAATCGCGGTTCAAAACTTCAACAATTACTCGAAAAACCACAAGCTATCTCTTCATCACCGCGATCCAGGAAAATATCCACTCTTTGCTGCTAAATCTGGTTAGTTAATTATGCTTGTTATGCTTGAATCACTGAATTTCTGCTTGCTTGCAGCTGAAGATTTGATTAAAAATGAAAAGGTGGAAGTGATTGTTTTGTTGATTGAATTAAAGCAGTAGTAGTAGTAAATAATTAAAGCACTATCTACAAGTTTGTGTTTTGTTGATTGAATCACTGAATTTTGCTTGCTTACAGCTGAAGATCTGATTAAAAATGATAAAGTGGAAGTGATTGTTGGCATGGAGACATGGGAAGAAGCAGCACTAGTTGCTGATATTGGAAGCCAGGCTCAAGTTCCTGTTATTTCATTTGCAGCACCAGCCATAAATCCATCATTGTCATCGATTCGTTGGCCTTCCTTGATAAAAATGGCTAGCAATGATGTTGAACAAATGAGATGCATCGCAGAACTCGTTCGCTTCTACAATTGGCAAAGGGTTGTAATAATTTACGAAGATGATGCATACGGTACTGGTGCTTCTGGGAAGTTGACTCTTTTATCTGAGGCTCTACAAAAAATTGGTTCAGAAATTGAACACCGTTTGGTTCTCCCATCTTTTTCCTTAGTACCTAATCCAAAAGAAGAAGTTCAAAAAGAGCTAATGAAGCTGCTAACAATACAATCTCGGGTTTTTATTGTTCTCAAGTCATCGTTGCCTATGGCGATTCATTTGTTTAGAGAAGCTAAGAACATAGGATTTGTGGGGAGAGACACAGCGTGGATAGTTACAGACACAATTACAAGTTTATTGGACTCTGTTAATTCTTCTGTTATTTCCTCCATGGAAGGTACTTTAGGAATCAAGACGTACTATTCTGACGATAGTAGTTCTTATAGAGAATTTTACGCTGACTTCCGGAAAGTCTTCAGATCTAAATATCCGGAGGAAGATGATTCTCACCCGGGAATCCACGCTCTTAGAGCGTATGATAGCATTAGGACTATTACTCAGGCATTGGAAAGAATGAATAGGATTAATACTGCTAATAGTTCAAATACGTTGTTGAAGAATATATTATGGAGCAATTTCATAGGTTTAAGTGGCGAAATATGTTTCAAAGCACGCGAGCTGTTTCCTGCTCCTAAATTAAGGATTGTAAATGTGGTTGGAAAGAAATACAAGGAGCTAGATTTTTGGTTACCAGAATTTGGTTTCTCAAAGACCCTTATTGTAGAAAAAGGTAAACTGGGAAACACAAGTGGTGAAACTGCAAAAGGTTTGTCTAGTTCGGTGATTTGGCCTGGGGACTTAACCTCAGAGGAAGGCCCAAAAGGCTGGGCAATGCCTACTATTGCTCGTCCCTTGAGGATTGGAGTTCCTAAAAGAACCTCTTTTGAGAAGTTTGTGGCTTTTGAGTCCAATGATGTGGTACCAACAGGTTTCTGCATCGAACTTTTCTACAAGGTTTTAAGCACTCTAAATTATTCTCTGCCATATGAATTTGTTCCTCATGATGGCTCCTATGACGAACTTGTCAAGGGTGTCTATGACAAGGTTAGAATCTTCTCTCAAATTATCATGTGAATTTGATAAATGCTTCCCATTTTTTGGCCTGCCTGTCCCAATAATTTCTTCTCTGCAGAATTTTATGCAATAAAAACTGTCCTACTTTAATAGAGACAATTTAAGTATGCCTTGCTGATAGAATTTTCGAGTGTGAATGATATTTCTTTTATACAACAGTATGAATCTTTACTTAGATAAACAGAAATCTGTTAGTCAAATATGTCAAGCATCAATACTAGCAAGATATACTGAAATATAAGAAGGAAAATTCTTATAGAATTGTCAATAAATTCTTATTCTGCAAGATTTTTCTCATAGATTGTCCATACTTGATCTTTCCAAGAAGCCCCTTTGAAAAGTATGACTAAAAGAAAATGACTTGTATGTACACGATTTAGATTCTTATTCTTTCGCTTTCCATATAATTTGTTTCTGATAAAAATTGGTTTGCTTGTCTTGTGTGCCAAAATCAATGGAAGGAATATGATGCAGCTGTTGGTGATATAACAATATTAGCTGAGAGAACAAAATACGTGGATTTTACGCAGCCATATGCTGAATCAGGATTGTCAATGATAGCTCCAGCAAGATCTGAGGATGCATGGATGTTCATGAAACCATTCACCTTGGAGATGTGGCTTGGGACTGCTGTTGTCTTCATCTACACAATGTTGATAATTTGGCTCTTGGAGCATCGGTCTAATCCAGATTTCAGAGGGACCTGGAAGAATCAGATTAGCACCGCTCTTTGGTTCACTTTTTCTTCCCTCTTCTATGCACACAGTGAGTAAGGAACTCAAAATATTCTGTTTTTTTAACTCAGTACAATCCTGAATTTGATAAATAATGGACATAACCATTTTAGGCCAGTGGTCCTACCCCATCAAAGTTCATCTGATTTGACTTTGTTTGGCTGTACTTGTCCTGAAAACTGATAACTTTCACTTGTGGACCACAAGATGTTCCAGTGATCAAGTTACCATGAAAACCTTGGCAGTGTGTTTAGTACGGATAAAAAGTGGAAGGAAATAAAAGTGGTAGCTTGCACTTCTCTTTTTTAATAGACGAGAAAAGCGAGAGGAAAGGAAACTAAGGATTGTTCTTGTTGGAAATCACCTTGACAAGATGCCCAAGTGATGATCTTCCAAACACCCAAGTCTAGAATGACTTATGGAAAAAATTTCGGCAATCAAACACAAGAACAGAAAATCGAAGAAAGAAAGAAGACAAACAATTTGTTATCGAGGTTCGGCAATGTGCCTATGTCCCCGTGAGTTCCTCCGAACTCTCTGCACTATCTCAAATGGTTCTTACAAGTTACGGCAATCCCCTTCAAGAAGCTCAAGTTCTTGAAGAAACCAAGAAGAGAAGAAAGAAGATTACAATGCTCTCTCTCTATACTACTCTCTCTTCTTTACAACAAGCCTCACTACAAAGAGTCTCTCTTGTATTTATGTCTCTCACACAATTCTCTCTTGTATTTACAATTGATCTCACAATGTCACAAACTTGTGTGTTTTTCCTCTTGTAAAAAAGAGGCTTGAGAACCCCTTTTATAGCCTTTCACTTCTTGGACATTCTTGTGAATCAATTTCCACCATTTGATCATGATCTCCACTTAATCATAACCCTTCATCACTTCCCAAGTGGTGCTGTGCGTTTTAACCTTGCACTCACGCACTTAAAAGGGTCTTAAAACAGGCTGTCCATGTGTGCAGCCCTTTGCCTAGCGCCTAGGCACTCAACAGGGGGCGTCATGGTGCTAGGCAGGGCACCTTTGCACACCTTTTGGACGCCATGGTGCTGGTGTTGGGTGCCATGGCGCTGATGTTGTCCTTCAGCACATCATTCTGGACGCCATGGTGCTGGTGCTGGTGTTGGGTGCCATGGTGCTGATGATGCTGCTGCTGTGCGCACACTTCCCTGATTGTGTGCAGAAGTGCGCACACTAGTGCGAATGGACTTCCCTTGCTCCAAATTGATGCACACACATGTGTGCAGTCTTCTAACTTGCTGAAATTTGATATTCCATCTTTGGTTTGGACTTTAACCATTTTTAAACCATGGTTGGACCTGTTTGAACCTTAGACAAATAACAACAATCTCTACCTTTGTCTAAGTGTTCCAAAAACCTGAACCATTGTGCAGAAAGCTTCGGGATCCAAACTCATCTTGACTCACAAATTAACCAACTCCAATCCTAAGTAATTCAAGGCAATGATTGAACTTACTTAGAGGTAGAATTTTAGTACCCAAATCCGCAGGATTTTCTTCTGTGGCAACCTTGTCCACATGAATGCATCATTTTGTACCATTTTCCGGAATGTAATGATACCGAACATCCATATGCTTTGTCCACTCATGGAACACTAGATTCCTCCACAAGTACCACATACTTTGGCTATCCAAAGACACCACAACCTACTCTTTTAGGACCTCTCACTCGTCCCCCAATCCTTTGCACCCCATAGCCTCCTTTATGGCTTCCATAGCCGCTATGTATTCTGCCCCGGTTGTTATGAGTGCTACCACCGGCTGCCACTGAGCCTTCAAATACCTCAGCAACGTCTTCATCCCAAGCCAATGCTTCTTTCTGGGATTACTCACAAATTTGCTGAGAACACCCATTGCCCAAGAAACCCTCAACCGGTTTCTCTCCTTTTCTTGGATTCTACACATCCCAAGGATCTTTTGTGTAAGGCTGAGATCCTTCCTCTCGAACTCCTCACTGAGTTGAGATGTAAACCTTTTCATCCTCTTCCTGCTGTTTCAAACCAACAGCCCATTAATGATATAGGTGAGGATACTCACCATCTTCTCCATCTTGTGTCCAGGTGAGAAAATTTTTGTGACACCTATGTCTTCTCTTCTTGTGAACCCATTCGCCACCATCCTAGCTTTGTTTCAGAATTCATCCCCTGGAGGGTACCCTTCTTTGATCTTGTAAGTGCACTTATATTCTACAACTTTCTGCTTTCCTGGAATTTTCACCAATTCCCAGAAGTTGTTCTTCATCAAAGAGTCCACTTCTTCCTCCATAGCCAGCTGCCACTTTGACGAATCCTTACACTCCATGGCATCCGTGTAAGTTTTTAGTTCAACCTCTCTTTTTATCCAAGGAGCTACTACATTAGCATCTGCAAACCCATATCTCAAGGTTGGTCTAACTATTCTCCTTCCCTGGTCTCTTGTGAGCTGGTAGTTATTTACTGCATCAACCTCTTCTTGTTCAGCCTCTTCTTGAGTTTCTTGAGTTTCTTGAGCTTCTTGGCCTTCATCCAAGGGCTCTACCTGGTCCGAACCCTCTTGCCTCCTCTGCTCTACCTGAACCGAGTTCTCCTTGATGCGATGCTCCACAACTTCTGGTTTAGTTTGCTCACTAGCCCCTGCAGGGTTAGTTTTCTCCAAGTAGGGAAATAATAATTCATTAAAAATAACATCCCTACTTATAATCAGTTTCATGCCTTTCTTTTCTAAAGACCACAACCTATATCCCTTAACCCCATCACCATATCCTAGAAATACACATTTTCTAAATCTAGGGTCAAGTTTATCCTCTTTTTGATGTGCATATGCAGCACAACCAAAAGTCCTAAGGTTGTTTAATTCAGGGGCTTTTCCACTCCACATCTCCATGGGAGTCTTGAGCTCTAAAGTTCTAGAGGGTGATCTATTTATCAAGTATGCAGTTGTAGCCAAAGCTTCTCCCCTAAAATATTTTGGTAAACCGGATCCATTTAACATGCACCTAACATTTTCTATAAGGGTCTTATTCATCCACTCAGCAACTCCACTTTGCTGAGGGGTTTCCACAACCGTCCTATGTCTTAGAATCCCATTTAACCTATAGAATTGATCAAGTTCTTGGTTAAAAATTTCTAAGCCATTATCAGTTATTATCTCTTTAACTACTCTCCCCATTTGAGTCTCAACCAGCCATTTCCACACCACTAACTTATTCAAGGCATCCGATTTATTTCTAAGCAAATAAACCCACACTCTTCTTGAATATTAATCAATTAAAGACAGAAAGCAAATGTTACCTCCCTATGTTAGTGTCCTTGCTGGTCCCCAAAGGTCCGCATGAATGTAGTTAAGAATGTCTTTAGACTTGTGCACTCCGGTGTTGAAGCTGACCCGATGTTACTTCTCAAGAACACAACACTTGCAGAAATCAAGTTCCTCTACTTTGTCTCCACCAAGTAGGTCATCCTTGCTGAGAACTTGCAGGCCCTCTTCTCTCATATGTCCCAAGCGAGTGTGCCAAAGGGCTACCCTATCCATCTCAGCCATCAAGCTTGCTGCTTGATCATTGATTTTTGTCCCTCCGATCATCTCATAGAGTCCATCGTTTCTTGCTACCTTGATCACTACCAAAAATCCTTTGGTCACCTTGATATTTCCTCCCTCTACTTTGCATGTATACCCCATGGAATCCAGCTGCCCCAATGAGATCAAGTTCCTCTTCAAATCTGGAACATACCTCGCATTTTCCAATAACCTTGTCATTCCATCAAACATCCTTAATTGGATGTCTCTAATCCCTCTCACTTAGCAAGAAATATCATTCCCCAAGAAGACCCTTCCATCATTGATCTCCTTGAAATTCTTGAACTATTCCTTGTGAGAGCATATATGATAAGTGCACCCGGTATCCAAGATCCATTTCCCGCTGCCTTCTTGCCCCTTGCTCATATTCGAGCACAGAACAAGAACATCATCACCTTGGTGTTCTGCCATGGCAACCGAAGCCTCTCCATTGTTGGTATGGCTTCTCCTCTCATCCCATAACCTCTTCTTGCAATCTTTCTTGAAATAGCCCTCTTTGTTGCAGTATCTTGTCTTGGAATGAGATCTCCCATGGCTCTCTCCTCTACTTTTGTCCCGATAGTAGCCATTGTTGCTACTGCCATTCCGAGCTGTTGGCTTTCCTCTTACGAACAGCTCTTCACCACTTGATGTCTCATTCATCTTAGCTTTGAAATCATGTGCCCTTATGGCATTGATCACAATCTCCTTTGTCAAAGTATCCCTTCCATACTTAATAGCATTAATCAAATTATCAAAGCAATCAGGAAGAGAATTTAACAAAATGATAACCAATTATTCATCCGGAAAAATAATGCTACAGCTATTCAAATCTTGAACTAGCTTATTAAAGACATCAAGATTATCTTGCAACTATTTACTAGGATCCATTTTAAAAGCAAAGATTCTTCTAAGAAGATAAATCTTGTTAGGGAGAGTTTTGGTAAGAAACAACTCATCTAGTTTCTTCCATATGACAGCCGGATCCTCCGAGTCTCCACACTCCCTTATGACACTATCCGATATGTGCAAGAAAATGGTGTTGTAAGCCATCTTCTTCATCTCGGTCCGCTAGTCCTCCGTGACACTTGCTGGACAAGCATCATCTTCTCCAATAGCCAAGTCCACTTTCTGTTGCATTAGAACCGCCTTAATCTTCCACTTCCAAAGGGCAAAGTCTCTATTTCCATCAAACTTCTCTACACAAAAATTTGAAACCATCTTTTACGAACAAGATCCTAGATTTATGCACTACCCACAAATACTTTCTTCAACCTCAAGAACATAGATCGAAGATGGATCTTAATACCGTTCTTGAATCAACCTTCAAGAACACGACCGGATCTTGATCTTTACACCGTTCTTGAATCACCCAAGAAGTTGATCTTTGATTCTTGGAGTCTTGGCTCTGTCACCTTCTACTTCTTGCTCTGATAACCAGCTGTGCAGCTCTGATACCACTGTTGGAAATCACCTTGACAAGATGCCCAGGTGGTGATCTTCCAAACACCCAAGTCTAGAATGACTTGTAGAAAGAATTTCAGCAATCGAACACAAGAACAGAAAATCAAAGAAAGAAAGAAGACAAGCAATTTGTTATCGAGGTTCGACAATGTGCCTATGTCCCCGTGAGTTCCTCCGAACTCTATGTACTATCTCAAATGGTTCTTACAAGTTACAACAATTCCCTTCAAGAAGCTCAAGTTCTTGAAGAAACCAAGAAGAGAAGAAAGAAGATTACAATGATCTCTCTCTATACTACTCTCTCTTCTTTACAACCAGCCTCACTACAAAGAGTCCTTCTTGTATTTATGTGTCTCACATAATTCTCTCTTGTATTTACAATTTATCTCACAATGTCACAAACTTGTGTGTTTTTCCTCTTGTAAAAAAGAGGCTTGAGAACCCCTTTTATAGCCTTTCACTTCTTGGACATTCTTGTGAATCAATTTCCACCCTTTGATCATGATCTCCACTTAATCATAGCCCTTCATCACTTCCCAAGTGATGCTATGCATTTTAACCTTGCACTCACGCACTTAAAAGGGTTTCAAAATAGGTTGTCCATGTGTGCAGCCCTTTGCCTAGCGCCTAGGCGCTCAACAAGGGGGTCATGGTGCTGGGCAGGGCACCTTTGCACACCTTCTGGACGCCATGGTGTTGGGCGCCATGGCGCTGATGTGGTCCTTCAGCACATCATTCTGGACGCTATGGTGCTGGTGCTGGGTGCCATAGCACTGATGCAGTCTTTCAGCACATCATTCTGTACGCCATATTGCTGGTGCTGGATGCCATGGCACTGATGCGGTCTTTCAGCACATCATTCTGGACTCCATATTGCTGGTGCTGGGCACCATGGTGCTGATGATGCTACTGCTGTGTGCACACTTCCCTGATTGTGTTCAAAAGTGCGCACACTAGTGCGCATGGCCTTCCATTGCTCCAAATTGATGCACACATATGTGTGCAGTCTTCTAACTTGCTGAACTTTGATAATCCACCTTTGGTTTGGACTTTAACCATTTTTAAACCATGGTTGAACCTATTTGAACCTTAGACAAATAACAATAGTTCTTTTTACGTATATAAATCATCATCTCAAGTTGGGAGGAATGGAGAGTGTAAAGTGGGAAGAAAAGAGATGAGACTATCATTTTACCAATTTATCCTTTTTGATCCCTCAAGTTAACATTATGAAGGGTATAATGATAAAAATGATACAATTTGCATTTTCTTTTCTATTTTTCCACTTTACAAAACAAGAGAAAGAGAAAACTAATTTATTTTTTTTCTAGTTTTTCATTCTCTCTACTAAATTGTCTATTGTTTTAATTTTTCATCCTCTCATTCTCTCATACTAAACACAATCTTGAAGTTGAGCAAAAGAGTGTTGAAAAGCTTATCTCGTGAATTACTTGCAATTCCTGCAAGGTTGAAAACCCAAATACAAGCTTGTTGATGCCCATTTCTTTTTTATTTATAGCTATTATAGTTAGTGTTTAATTTGCTTTAAAGAACTTATACCTCTTATTTCTTCTCTAGAAAGCAATATATACTTTGTTATGAAAAAAATAAAAAGTTATCTTTGGGGCA